>CAIGQZ010034880.1:4024649-4034987 GCA_903798205.1 Danio tinwini
ATTATTATTATTATTATTATTATTATTATTATTATTATTATTATTATCATTATTATTATTAATAGTAATAGTAATAAAAGCAACAATGAGTAATGATTTCCTTTAAAAATGCATATAGTAACTAATAAATAAACCTTTAATTAATAATTTACAATTGTTTTATATTTAATAAATTCCGCCTTGATGAACAGAATAATTTTAATTAAATTATTAAATAAAATAAATAATAAAAAATAAACTGAGTGTAGATCAGTGGGTGAGTTTAATAAAATAATTGAATGTGCATGTTGAATAGACGTTTGTTGATAGGCGGTGCTTTTGTTAAAACCTCTTATTGGTCTTCTTGGCAAATCTTTTTAAATGCATTAAAAGGGCAGCGCATATATTAGCCTTACCCTGGAGTTTGTTCAACATCCGCCTATGATAGCTTCCAGCATTAATGGTATGTTGTAGCAGGAACGTAAACAAGGAAGTAAACAATGGGAAATGCTGTTTGGCACCGCTAACAATTTAGCTTAAAATTCATATTTATTCCTCAAACCTCTGTAAACACCCACAATCTTCACCTGCACTGCAGTGACACTCTAAGCTTTTCCTGGTGACATGGAGCCAATCCGCAAATGACAGTTGTTTTCATGTTATCTGAGTAGCAGTATATAATCAAAGTAAGATATATGAAAAATAACATGATATTTTTACATCTTATAAACTCAACCAAGCCTTAAAAATACACTCTGGGCCACCCCTTTAAAAAACACGTTACAATGAATTTAATCGATTTAATTCGTATACGTTAGCAATTTTTTTGACGATACGTAAAATAGTTACGTTTCCTAGTGCGATTAGGCTGGCAAAACCATAGGAAACTGGTAAGCATAGATTTATTATCTGCTGCCGTCTCTGTTTTAACAGGGAAATACCATAGCAGTATATTGTATTTTTTTACTCTGACTGTACTTTGCAACAATGCATATCTTGCAAAAGAACATATGAAAAAGCATAGTTTTTCTTGATAAACTTGATAGGATATATTCTAGTTGCACAGTAGGTCAGCAAAAAAGGGTTGTCCAGCCTGATCTCATGAGGAAACGCAAGTATTTTACATTTTGTCAGTTTAGTGGCTAATTCGTATAAATTTGTACGAGTTAAATCGTACAAAATGTACAATTTTAAAAAGGAGGCGTGGCACCCAACCCCACCCCTAAACCCAACCGTCATTGGGTGATGAGCAAATCGTACTAAATGGTACGAATTAGATCGTACAAATTCATACGAATTAGCCACTAAATAAAAAAGTTACGAAATGCCGTGAGATTGTGTTGGGTTGTCCAATATCAAAAGAAACTTCCATCTTTAAGGGAAATGTATGTTTACTCACCCTACAAGTGCTTCAGCAGATCCACATCAACACTTTTTAGAGGATTAAAGAATTTATAAACTTTTGCAGCCATGCTGATATGCATCGAATCAATCTAGTACAGTTTCCTCTATGTTTAGTGAAGTGGCCCTTCACTTAAAAAAAGAAAGAAAAGAGAACAGACCTGAACTTTAGATGACTTTCAACAATACAATGCTAAAAACCAGACGAGACCAATGAAATATAGTCACACCGGCTTCAAAAAGGCCAGATAAATCTGAAATGTTAGTTCAGTCCACAGACAAGCTGTTTACATCCTCTCCCAGCTTACTGAGGGACAGACCGTTCTACTACGGCAGAAATCAACTGATCACAGACCTAAAGTTGACTTTGGCTTACAAAAAGTCCCAGCTGCTCACCACCAGCCACAGGGCTTAGATTTTGCAATAACTTCCAGATCTTACCAACAGTACCTGTCTTCACTAGAGAAAAGCTATAATCATCGTTAGGGGAAATATTGGAGTGTTGTTGTAAAAGCCAGTTTCCAATTATTTTCCTTACCTGAATCTGCATAAAAATTCCTTTTAAAAAAGTTCCTTTTAATAATTGATGTCCAGTGTCCTTCATCGTCTTGTTCTGTTTAGGACATCGGTTGTATGCTGAGAAGCACTGAGATCTTATCCATTTCACATCCAAATTGAGTATCCAGAAATGCAGATACACAAGCTGTTTATCAGACAAGCCTAGAAATGTCCTCTGAAATCTCCCTTTGTGTGTTCAAAACAGCATGAAAGTAAAGGAAACCCTAAACTTCAAATACTGCACAATATTGGTTTATTAAGAAGTAGTGGCAGACGATGTGTTCTCAAATTAATTACTACATACAAAAAGAATGCAAAAATATTACTTTTAATATTTAATTAATTTTAATATTACTATTAATTTAAATTGAGACTTGGGAACAACTAGCTGGAACTGTTGTGCTGACCGAAGAGGCTTAGATGAAGTATGCCGGTGAAGACATAACATCCAGGTTAATGAGATTACAAACGCTTTAGGTTACGTGCATTCACCTGGAGGACACACGTGGAAGGGGCATGTCCAGAGGTGCTGTAATGTTAAAGCAGTGAAAGCTAAAATGCCATCCAAACCCACATAGCAAATGGACTTGCCACTTGGCACATTATGGCACTGCTGGCGTGTTGCCGGCACTGGCATGCATAATGTCAGCCGAATGTGGGCCATGCATGGCAATGATGGCATTCCATGCATAATGGCAAACTACATTTGGGCCAGTTGTGGATGGGAGATGTGTGGCCCAGATCAGTGTAGTGATTGTTCACATTGTTTAGGTAACATTAGGCTGGGTTATGGCTCAGTTTTTGGGGTTTCTGCAAGGGTGGTGTTTATATGCTTAAATTATAGCTGAGAATCGGTACCAATATTAAACCTGTTTTGGCCCAGTTCAGGGTAATAAATTGGCTGAGATTCGGGCTGGTTATGGCCCATGTGTGGCCCTTGTCTTTAATCCAGTTATGGGCCACTTTAGGACCATCATTCTTTGTGGTACTTGGACCGAGGGAAAAGTTATTGTGTGGCCCGGAGTTGGGCCAGAAAACATTTGCTATAGGGGAACACTGTTATTTCCACAGAGCTTGTTCAGTTTCTGTATGTGGGCTTCCAAAGCACACGGCACAAAGAGAGAAGTGCTTACAATTTAATTTTAATCATGTTCCAGAGAATTGTTTAAAAAATACAGTAGATATAGCTCCAGCATTTAACAAAGGAGAACTTCCAGAATATCTCCCAGTTCAGTACTGGATTCGGTCAAAAATCCTCCAACAGACGAAGCTGTGGACTGTGAGCCACAACCTGTAAGTATTTTTATTTATTAAGATTGATCGATTGCAAACACAATTTCTAGCATTAATGGTATGTTTTAGCGAGAATGTAAACGGGAAATGCTGTTTGGCACCGCTAACAATTTAGCTACAAATTCATATTTATCAGTCAAACCGCTGTAAACACCCACAATCTTCAGCAGCGCTGCAGTGTCTCTCTATGCGGCTGCTTTTCGTGCATTCAAACGTTTTATATCACTTATACATGCTTATTCCGAATATATGTGAAAGATACTTGTTAGATTTTATGTTAGAGAGCAGGCATGAGCTCTGTGCTCTTCATTTCTGTCTGATTCAGGCAGCTAACAATGCTAACAGCTGAGCCCCTCACTGGACTGCTTACACAGCGCAAAAGCGTGTGTTTGTAGGGGAGCGACGTGGAGCTGATGCGCGAATCACAGCACATTATGTTAGGACCAATCCGAGCCTCTTGAGGGCGGGCCTTTTAGAGGAATTCTAGGAAATATGTTGTTTTCATGTTAGCTGAGTAGCTGTATATAACTAATGTAAGATATATGAACAAATTACATGATTTTCTACAAGTGAAGCATGAGCACACATTGCTTTGCATATTATAAACACAGCCAAGCCTTAAAAATACACAGTGAACCACCCCTTTAAATAAATAATAAATAAATAATACTATTGAACCAGGTAGTTTTACAAATGTTATGTACTATATGAAGATCCATGGTCATTAATTTGTGCAATTTAAATTAATTTCTTTATCTTTTTTTAATGTAAAATCCTGTTTAGAAATACCCAACGATGACAATATCCACATTAAATAATTTAAGAGATTATAGGCAAGGCAAGGCAAGTTTATTTATATAGCACATTTCATACACAGTGGCAATTCAAAGTGCTTTACATAAACAAGAATAAAAAGACAAGTGTAAGAAAATAAAAAAGCAAATAATAAGAATGATTAAAAACAGATCAAATGTGTTAAAATGGGATATAAAAGAATAAAAAGAAAAGAACAATAGTGCGATCTGTCGGACGTAGCACAGTGCTCATTCAGTAAAGGCACAACTAAACAGATGTGTTTTTAGTCTGGATTTGAATGTGCCTAATGTTAGAGCACATCTGATCATTTCTAGAAGCTGATTCCAGCAGCGAGTGGCATAGTAACTGAAAGCCGATTCACCCTGCTTTGACTAAACTCTTGGAATTTCTAGTTGATATGATCCTAGAGATCTGAGTGTTCTATTAGGTTTATATTCAGTGAGCATATCTGTAATGTATTGAGGTCCTAGGCCATTTAGTGATTTATAGACACGTAATACTACTTTAAAATCTATTCTGAATGTAACTGGGAGCCAGTGTAGAGACCTGAGGACAGGTGTGATGTGCTCTGATTTCCTGCTTCTGGTCAGAATCCTGGCCGCAGCGTTCTGGATGAGCTGCAACTGTCTGACTGTCTTTTTGGGAAGGCCCGTGAGGAGGCAGTTACAGTAATCCACCCTGCTGCTGATAAAAGCATGAACAAGTTTCTCTAAGTCTTCACTGGAAACAAAGCATCTGATTCTTGCAATGTTTTTGAGATGATAGTATGCTGATTTACTAACTGATTTGACATGACTATTGAAACTCAGATCTGACTCCAGAGTCACACCAAGATTCTTGACCTTATTTTTTGTTGTTTGACCCTTAGTGCCAAGGTACGCATTCACCTTGAGAACCTCATCTTTGTTTCCAAACACAATGACTTCAGTTTTCTCTTTGTTTAACTGACGAAAGTTTTGGCACATCCAATTGTTCATTTCATCAATGCATTGGCAGAGGGTGTCAACAGGGCTGTAGTCATTAGGCAGTAAGGCTAAGTAGATCTGAGTGTCATCAGCATAGCTGTGGTAGGGGATTTGGTTCTTTCTCATTATTTGGCTCAGAGGGAGCATATAAAGGTTGAACAGGAGAGGTGCCAGAATTGAGCCTTGTGGGACTCCACATGTCATGGGTATCCACCTCGACCTATGGTCACCTATACTGACATAGTAATCTCTCCCTTCAAGATAAGATCTGAACCATTTGAGGACCGCCCCAGACAGCCCAACCCAGTTTTCCAACCTATCCAGAAGTATGCTGTGATTGACAGTGTCAAATGCAGCACTAAGGTCGAGCAATACCAGCACTGTTAGTTTGCCTGAATCTGTATTTAGGTGGATATCATTGATTATCTTTATAAGAGCGCTCTCTGTACTGTGATGTGCTCTGAAACCAGATTGAAAATTGTCTAAACACCCCTTGGAGTTTAAGAACGTGTTAACCTGGTTAAAAACAACTTTTTCAAAGATTGTTCCAATGAAAGGGAGATTTGAGATTGGTCTGTAATTTCTCAATAGTGTGTTATCCAGGTTGCTCTTTTTCAAGAGGGGTTTAACAACTGAAGTTTTAAGTGAGTTTGGAAAAATCCCTGAGAGAAGTGAAGCATTTACCACTTTTAAGAGATCCATTTCTAAACAGTTAAACACTGTTTCAAAGAATGATGTGGGGAGTGTGTCAAGACTGCAGGTTGATGTTTTCATAATTTGCACAATCTCTTCTAAGATTTTACCATTAATTGCCATGAAATCAGACATAATGTCTGATTTCTTAAGTTGTGGTTGAGCTTGTCTGACGTCGACACAACTTGGCTGATTGGATGAGCTGACTGCCTTTCTGATATTATTGATCTTATCAGTAAAGAAATGAGCAAACTCATTACATTTATTTTCAGAGAGTAGTTCACTGGGAATCCTACTGGGTGTGTGTGTGTGGGGGGGGGTGGTGAGTCTCTCTACTGTTGCAAAAAGTGTACAAGCATTATTTAAGTTGCTGTTTGTAAGGGTTGAAAAGTAAGTCTGACTAACAGTGTTTAGTTCCACATTAAAATCATTAAGGCTGTCTTAATAGACATTATAATGGATTACTAGTTTCGTCTTTCTCCACATACGCTCTGCTTTTCTGCACTGTCTTTTTATCATCTTTACAGATGTTGACCTTGACCAAGGTCCTTTCAGTCTGCCAGTTCTCTTCCTGACTTTAACAGGAGCAATGTCAGCTATGACATTCTGAACTTTAGAGTTAAACAAATCAAGGAGAGAATCAACAGAGTCTGCAGATATGCTTGGTGCTAGCGATATGGCCTTCATAAACTTCTCACTAATGTGCTCATTTATGCATCTTTTTCTGACAGAGACAGATCTGTCTTCAATGGCTGGAGTGATCAATATATCAAAGAAAATACAGAAATGATCAGATAGTGCAACATCCTTAACAACAGTCGATGAAATGTGTAGATCCTTAGTCATAAGTAGATCAAGAGTGTGTCCACAATTGTGTGTGGGTCCTTGAACATGTTGAGTCAGATCAAAAGTGTTAAAAACAGTCATGAGTTCTTTTACAGCATTGATTTCTGGATTATCAATGTGAATATTAAAATCCCCAGCAATAGTAAAATAGTCAAACTCAGAGGTTACTATTGATAACAGCTCTGATAAGTAAATTAAGTAAATTATACTTAATTTACTTATTTATATAATTATATTAATATACTTTTTTTTTTTACAGCAGATTTAGACCAATAGTACAATAAATGGCATCAGTTGTGATCCTCAAGCTCTTGTTCTTGGATCAGAACTGTGAATTCAAAGACTCTGGAGGAGGAAGCTCTGACTGGATCATTTGAATCAGTGAATTGGTAACTGGTGAATACTTGTTCTGGCACAATTGTGTGAATGGTTAATTGTACACTCACACTGACTGGATCATTTGAATCAATGAATCATTAACTCAAGACTGGCTCTGACCAGGTCATATGAATCAATGAATTGTCAATTGTACACTCACTCTGAATGGATCATTTGAATCAGTGAATCATTAACCACAGATTTGCTCTAAATGAATCATTTGAATTTAATGAATACACTTTGACCATTTCTCTTTAAATCCTAAATTGAAGATTTTTTCTAAACAGATCATTTGATTAAAATAATAACTAATAAATAAATAAAGAGATCATTTGAATCATTAAGTGATTAAACAGGAGCATCTCTCTGACTAGATCTTTTGAATCAGATGAAAAATTACTTTATGTACAGTAGTGAAGCAAAATATTTGGACTGCCACTGTTAACAACCACCATTAAATTAAATTAAAATAATAACATAATAAACTAGTATGCTTTATTATTATTATTTTTTATTTCTTATTTTTATTAGACCATCTACAGTCTGTCTCTTAAAAATAAAGTAAAATAAAAATAGAAATTCCATATTTGTAAAACAGCACAAATAATTTTCCAAATGAATATTTGTAAGCCTCTCTGCTCTATCTGAGCTTGGTGTCCAAAGTAAGCCAGTTTTAAAATTCAGCTTAGTCTGTCTCATTCTAATGCCTTCTAGCATTGTCTGTTTCCGCTGGCTAACTCAAAGCTGAGCATGTGCTTACACCATCATTCTGTATGGACGGCTAGTTTTGGGCCCCGACTTCGCTGATCCAGAGCACTGATACTGCACTTGCAGTCATCCCTCAATTTGTGTTACCCGTGGTCACACAATGACTCCTGGGTAAACGTAATAAATAATTACCATAATGTTTTGAATATGGTACATTTGACTAGCGTTGCTGAGGAAAAATATTTGATTAATCTTCTTAGCGCATATGTGTGTGCAGATTCTGAGAGTTAATTTCAAGGGCCGTGCCTAAAGTAGATTACCTCCCTGTGCTGTACTGCACATGTGCTCATGAGCGATTTTGTTTATTCATGTTTTTATATTGCAATGCTTTTCCTGCTAGTGAATCACCAGTCAAAATGCAATTTATTTCTAACTTGGCGCATGATGGTGAGCAGTGATACTGTCAGAGAGAAATGTGAAGAGCGCTGGGATGGCACCAAACTACCCACTATTTATGTATGGAATATAAATAAAAAATTTTATGTGCTCTCTACCAAAAAAAAGTTCTTGGTCTTTTAAAAAAAAGCACATCTGATTGCACAAGGAAGATTTTTGTCTCATATTTTAAGAAATATTCTGGCACTCTTTTCATTTTCATTTCTTAAACTCTGTTTTAACACATTTTAATCTTTTGAATAATTTTAGTTATTTGTTGTTTTTATTTTATTGTTTCTTTTATTCGTGTTTATGTAAAGCACATTGAGTTATCATTGTGTATGAAATGTGCTATATAACTAAACTTACCTTGTCTTACTGTAATTGTATGAGGCTTTATTTTATAGAGGTACAGTATAGTTCATCCAAAAATATGAATGGCTGTCATTAGTGACTTTTACTATGGAAAGCAAAGCAGATGGCTATGCTGAATATCCTCCTTTTTCATATAATAACAGTTATTAAGTGCTGGGACTGTTAAGTTCCAAAAGGACAAAAAAAAAATCACAATAAAAATGTCATAAATGTAGCCATTTTCACTCAAGCACTGTATTCCAAATCTTTTGAAATCACATCCATGAAAGGACTAGTGTTCAATTTAGGATTTTTTTCTTCTTTTCTCAGTTGGATCTTGATAATGAATATGTTGGTCCAATTCATAAAACTGATCTGAATGATTCATTCGCAGTATGTAATTACGACATCTGTCTGATTGCTTTTGTTCAGATTTCAATATTTCTGTTTCATGTCCTGAGAAAGAAATCTATTGTAGCACTGATAGAACATAATTAAGAGCAATGTATCCAGAATACATTTACAATAGGTGATTTATCTGTGCCTTTTCATTTTTGCGGTTTTCATTTTCAGTTTTGTTGACTGTTTTTGTATCAACAATATACAAAGTTCACACTATCTTCATACTAGGATTGTAACTGTATAAGTATTTGTAGTTAATTTTCTTATTACATGTACTTCCTTTCTGTACATTTGTACTAAAATGACAGCTTGTTTAGTTATCCAATTGATTGTACCTTGAAATAGGTTTTTGTCAGTATACTTTGATTATGCAGTGTGATTTATTTATTTATTTTTAATCAAAAGTCGTTAGCCCCTTTTAAACAGTAATACCAGTAAACTGCTGTAAAATTACCAGAATGACTTTAACTGTAAATTCAAAAATGCACTGTTCACACACAACATAATTCCAGACATGCATGTTACAGTTTCTCATCCCAAAAAATGTCCAGAACCAAGTATTCATTCGCAATTTAAAAAAAAAAATAAAGACATTAGCCTTTTTCTTACAGTAACACCAGAAAACTGCGGTAAAATTACCAGAATGACTTTAACTGAAAATTCAAACATGCACTGTTCACACAAGCCATAATTCCTCATTTCAAAAAATGTCCAGAACCAAGTATTCGTTCACACAGTTTTTTTTTTATCAAAACATGTTAGCGCCTTTCACACAATAAGACCAGAAAACTGCTGTAAAATTACCAGAATGAGTTTAACTGTAAATTCAAACATGCACTGTTCACATACAGCATAGTTTCAGAAAATTGCTGGCAATGTTAGTTTCTCCTTCCAAAACATTTTCTGAACCAAGTATTCATTCGCACATTTTTAATCAAAAAACAATAGCCCCTCTTACACAGTAATACCAGTAAACTTCTGTAAAAATACAAGAATGACTTTAACTGTAAATTCAAACATGCACTGTTCACACACAACATAATTCCAGAAATTTACTGGCAATGCAACTTTTTCTCATTCCAAAAAAGTGCCAGAACTAGAGCAATTTACCGGTAATGTATGTGTGAAAAGGACTAATGTGTGATGCAAAATAAACTCATAAACACTGTGCTAGAACTACAAGAACACAACATTACAATATCAATGACAAACTAAGGATAGAGAAAATGTACCGGTTAGCATTCCAGTTTACAACCCATGTTACACTGAGTGCTTAGTTACAGGAATATGGAGATGATGAAAATAAATCGAATTATAATGTGTATACACCCCCCAAAAAATTTAAATATATATATTTTTTAAATTAGCTGCTTGTTTAAATTACTTATTTCAAATGAGCTGAAACAGCACAATTCTCAAGATTTTTTGGGGACAACTTAATTGTTTTATGTTCAGTGTACTTAATTGTTAATATTAACTTAATCCATTTGTGTTGAGACATTATGAATTA
>CAIGQZ010034880.1:4035387-4055236 GCA_903798205.1 Danio tinwini
CACACACACACACACACACACACACACATATATATATATATATATATTTTTTTTTTTTTTTAACACATCTATAGGTATGCGGTGGCACAGAGTTAGCCCTCTTTCTAGGCCACACAGAAACAGCAAAGTGTGCAGCATGACATCACTTTTTTGCAGAGACGCTATTGGTTAAATGCCGTCAAAGTAGACCATGGAAGCAGCTTGAAGCAGAAAGCATGAGTATGTGGTAAAGTCTAGATAGGATACAGCTGCAGATAGGCACATCAATATAGCATCATTTTTGTGACACTGTATTACAATAATTTATATTTTTTTCAGTACTAGGAAGATTGGGTTTAGGTTTGCAGTAGGGGTAGATGTTAAAAAATACAATTTATTGGGTAATTTAATATATAACATGAATAATACCTGGTATACCTACTGTTTTTACGTTACTGTGACAGTTGGGTTAAGGGTTGGGGTAGGGGTAGATGTTAATGAAATACAATTAATGGGAAATTTAATAAATAATATAAATAATTCAACAATCCGAGTATGTCTGCGGGTATTATAAAGTTGATGATTTTTTGTATGTATTATAGAAGTATCGGATTTCAGTATTACTGTTTCAGTATTGCAGTATTACTGAGTATCTACTGATACTGTTTCAGTATCAGTAGATACTCAAAATCAAATGACTGACTCAGACTCAGAGTAAAAAAAAAAAAACTGATTGTGACATCGCTACTTGTAATGTTGTACTTGTGACGCAAATTGTTTAGGTTTTGAATCTGGTGAATCATGGTTTCAGAAAAGAGATAATACCCATGTAAAATTGAGGTAAAACTACATAGCACTATGTACTTTTTCTCTATGTTTGCTTTTGAAAATGCTGTTCGTTGAATTTAGGGAAGGGTTTAGGTCAGTCTTTCGCTTGGTGATCTGTACAACAAGCCCTCCCTTCTAGTGGACATGTACAAGAAGGGTGTTTATCTGAAACACAACAAAGCGCACAACATATTTCAAATTCGCAAAAGTGTAAACAGCACCCTCTAGTGAATTTGTTTTCTGAAACATACAACAAAACATACCCGGAGCAATGTATTTTACATTTTGTAATCATGTAAGCTGAGTCAGGTATTTCCACTAAACTTGGGTTGCCAGTATCATGTCATACAAATCTCTTTAATGAAATGTTGATGGTCCATTTTTCCCCTCCCATTCATAGTTTCATTAAACGAGTTGCTAGGAGATTCTCCCAAAACTCACCTTTTTGACTTTCACGAAGAGATGTTATGTGTTATCCGGGTAACACACATAAAGGTTTGTAAATGATGACAAAATCTTTACATTCTCTTATGATCACTCTCCGTAGCAGGTGCTGTGTCTGCTGTTCAGTTTCTCGTTAGCTTATAGTTCAGGTCGTTATAGTCTCTCATTAATGATCCATCCATCTCATTTCCCACCCTGCACTGCAGCAGACTACAGTAATGGTGAAATGCATCAGGAAGAGTATGTTGTCATGACACACATGACAAGCCCTGCTCGTATTTCTCCACAGTCTGCGGCGCACGTATGCAGCAGAGTTTCTCCCAGGCCCGTTAATATGGATTTATCTGGCCGTTGGGCAGTAATGTCTAGGGCTGACGTCAGGCTGTTTTACACACCACTTGTTCCTCTGGCATGAGGGTGTTGAGCGCGGTCTGCTATTGCTGAGTGGATTAATGGCTGACCGTGTGGACCCAGGCACCAAATACATTGTCTCTGGCCGGATCGTTCAGCCTGTCCTTGCGATATTGATCCTCACTTCTCACAAGTTCACAACTTCCGCATTCTGGATGCTCCGTTTGACAGGAAAGAGATTTAGAGCTCGGATGAGGTCAGTTCTTCTGTGACAGATTGATACAAAAAGAATTTCTGCAGGCCTGGAGAATTAACCTTTGATTTTCAGAAGCTGGGATACATATCAGTATGAATTTCTGTTCTTGGGAGACTTTTTTCTTCTTCTGAAGAGCAAAGCCTATAAAAAATTGGATGTGTTGGGTGTCGGGCACATGTATGCTTTAAAAGTTCTTGTTTATGACATGGTATTTAATCAACATCAGAGAATGTTAAATCTGGTATATTGTTAAAATATCAATGCAAATATCAGGGGGACAAATATATCTAGTAATATTAAAATGTGCTTTTGTCCTCAAGGTTTTTGTTCTACATGGCAAATATTCAAATTAAACAATAGGACATGCGTTATAACAATAGTTATAACAATAGTAAAGGTAAAATGAGGGAAAATCTATATATTATCAAAATGTCACTATGATTATGTATACATTATTTGTAATTTTTAATTAAATGTAAATTGATTATAAGCATTTTCATAAAATGTAATATAATGTCATTACAAGAATTTTTTTTTTTGGAATCTCACTATTAAAAATAATCCAGAACTAGTCTCAATAATTACCTAAAATGAGTTAACTTAATTACGTTACTGACAAGATATAAACACTCAGATAATCACAGAAGTACCAAAAAACTATCACACTTTATTTTGATGGTCCGTTTGTTGAATATAAGTTACATTGCAACTTATTCTCATTAGATTATAAATAGACTGTTAGGTTGCGCTTAGGGTTAGTGTAAGTTGACATGTATTTGCTAAGTTTGTTATAATCAGTTAAATGTCTGTTAAAGGAGCAGTATCAACAGATATTAAGCAGACAGTCTACTAATACTCAGATGGACCATCAAAAAAGGGTTACCAACAATTTATAGTAATTTATATTGTCTATGGTAGCAACAAAATAGAGCTAATTGACCTTTATGCACGTGCGAATGAATCACATTATTTGCTTGTAAATAGACGCATAAACATTTTGAGTTTACTCGCTTCATTCGCACGTCAAATTCACTTCACAATAGACATGGATTTGTGTCATGGGCAGGGTTTCTACCTGCCTGGTGACTCTAGCTTTGTTGCAAAATATCTAACATGAATTTCATTGAGATTTATTGAGACTTTTTTGGAGTAGCTGTGCTTTATGTGCTTTAGGAAGTCTGAAAAACAGCATAGATTTGTTCAGTGCCGTGTCTGAGTCCACTAGATCCTTTGAAAGAAACTGCACCTGGATGATGGAAGCTTTCAGTGGTGCTTCAGACTGAGTCGAGCCCAGTTTTTATGAGCTGTTGTCTGGTGTCGGCAAGAGGATTGAATGAAGCGGTGCAAGTTGAGCCTTTTGTGTGTTTGACTCGCTTAACATGCGTATCACTCGAGTCGGAAAATCGGAACTTCAATGGACATTCGCGCCGCGTTAACCAATGAGGAGCTTTGTCTTGTAGGGGTGTGATTATGATGTAACTTCTGTGTTGGTGTCCGGAGGATAAATCCTCTTGCCGACACCGGACATCAGTTCATCGAACTGGAATCGGCTCAGTCTGAAGCACCGCTGAAAGCTTCCATTATCCAGGTACAGTTTCTGGAGGAGTTAATAAACTCATAGAGCTGGATGCACCTCTGAAAGGATCTAGTGCACTCAGACACGGCGCCGAACGAACATATGCTGTTTTTCAGCCTTCCTAAAGTACATAAACACAGATATTCTTCTAAAAAACCATGTTAGCGATTAAGTAATGAAGCTACAGTTATTGGGTAGATAGAAGCCCTGGCCATGACGCAAATCTGCATCTATCATTTCATTTTCTTTTCGGCTTAGTCCCTTTATTAATCTGGGGTCGCCACAGCGGAATGTACCGCCAACTTTTCCAGCATATGTTTTACGCAGCGGATGCCCTTCCAGCTGCAACCCATCCATGGGAAACATCCATATCATCACACACATACACACATGGACAATTTAGCCTACCCGATTCACCTGTACTGCATGTCTTTGGACTGTGGGGGAAACCGGAGCACCCGGAGGAAACCCACGCGAAGGCAGGGAGAACATGCAAACTCCACACAGAAACGCCAACTGACCCAGCCGAGGCATGAACCAGCGACCTTCTTGCTGTGAGGCAACAGCACTACCTACTGTGCCACTGCATCGCCCCAAATCTGCATCTATTGTTAAGTAAATATGCCACTCAAATTAAGCAAATTTGTCGTGCGAATGAAGCAAATAGCGCGATTTATTCTCACATTCTGTGACTGGTGTAAATACAGCATTAGAATTAACTTGACACATTTAACAAATAAAGGTTGTGTCGATCAAATAGTTACTCCAATAGATATCGACAAGCAGTCATAAAAAAGTCTGCTATTTAATTGTTTGATCAAGAGATTCCTTCAAAATTGTTGGTTCATCCAAATAAATAAATAAATAAATAAATAAATAGAAGTGAGTAAAACACTGAATCATTTATTTTAATCATGTACGTTATGATTTGACTACAATTGTCAGCTGGAAATTCACGTCATTTGCACCGCTGAATGTCTATTTATGACTTAACATATAAAACACTCGCACGTGGCGCTTTATCTTCGTCATTTTTCTGCGTTCACACTAGATTCGGATGAAGTGGCAAGCGTGAGTTTTTTACATGTTAAGTCAATGCAAAGACGTGGATAGACATCCTGCAGCACTAATGACGAATGATTTGACTTAAATTGTTATGATATATGAGTAATCTGTAATGGACCCATGTCTATCACTACTACTACTACTACTACTACAACTACTACTACTACTACTACTACTACTACTACTACTACTACTAATCAATGTTTAGGTAACATTTTAAGGTGATATAGTTACATATTTCCCATGCATACAAATTTACACAGGTGACCTTTCAACGTAAAATACATTTTAAGGCTAAGGACATACAGTATAATATGACTTTGATATTCAAATGGAACGACTTTCATACATAAAAAATGTGGCTACAGTACAATTTTGGAGGAGGCTATAGCAGTATATTTATAAACGCAAATACTGTATTAGGATAAAACAGAGAGGTTAAAAAAGTTACAGTTGAACTCAGAATTCTTAGCCCCCCTTTGAATTTGTTTTTCTTTTTTAAATATTTTCCAAATTATGTTTTTTTACAGAGCAAGGACATTTTCAGAGTATGTCTGATAATATTGTTTTCTTCTGGAGAAAGTCTAATTTGTTTTATTTCGACTAAAATAAAAGCAGTTTTAAATTTTTTTAAATCCATTTCAAAGGTCAAAATTATTAGCCCCTGAAAAAATTATAACCTAATTAACCTAGTTAAGCCTTTAAATGTCACTTTAAGCTGTATCGAAGTGTCTTGAAAAATATCTAGTCAAATATTATTTACTTTCATCAAGGCAAAGATAAAATAAATCAGTTATTAGAAATGAGTTATTAAAACTATTACTGTATGTTTAGAAATGTGTTGAAAAAATCTTCTCTCCGTTACACTAATAATTCAGGGGGGGCTAATAATTCAACTGTATATCTCTTTGAAGTATCATTTAAGACTACCAGTTTTAAGATAAACACTTATGCAACTGCTAAGCTGCAACTGCAAAATCTTTTTAGTATGCTTCATGTTTAGGTATTTCTTACACTGACAGTTCTTTTCTCGCTCATCTGTTTTCACAATTCTCACATATAGGCACTCTTGATACCGAAGCAATTTGCTGAAATCCCTTCTGTGAATAATAATAATAATAATAAAAAAAGTCTGTTTGGCTGTGAAAGCATTTTGAAGGCAGTAAATATGAGCAATGACTACCCCGATATGTCAGCACTATCAGCATATAAACCCTCTAATTTCCTCTCTGCTTTTAAGTCAGAACTGCGGATGCAATACAAATAAAGACCAACTAAAAAAACTGGGGATTTTGTGGGGGCTGTGTGATCCAAATATAAAATGCATCATAAATCTCCACCGCTGATTGGATTTACCTGCTCGTCTTTGATTGAACTTTGCGCGAGAAAGCAAAGTGATGTATTTGCATGTTAAAGGATGCTTTTTGAGAGCTGTAATTATCTCCGCTGTGTAATGCTATTTGTGTATCCATAATTTATTTTGGCAAGGAAAAACAGGCAGGCTACAATGCGCCGCCAAGTCCCTGTTAAAAATTTGCAGTTAATTGAAATTCACATTTGCATGAACAAAATCAAACACTCATTTACATATGCGAGATGATGAAAAAAGATAACTGCTTGTGTTTGTACTTCATATTCTGTCAGAGCTAGCTTGCTAATTGCTAAACGGTGTAAATAGGGTTGGTGTACATTACCCAGCTAATGTAAACAATGCGTCAAGCTAAATGTTTACACTTGCATGCACAGCTGTGTGTTTGTGTGTGTGTTTGGCAGCGCGACTAGACATCTAAAAATGGAAAGCTTACCCAGAACCGAGCTAGCTAAAGCTGTTTTAGAAGAATGCTCTGTTTAAAACTACATGACCACAATGCACTTTTCTCTTATGTTTGCTTTTTAAAACACAGTTGGGTTTAGGGAAGGGTTAGGTCAGTCATATGCTAGTCTAGATGATCTGAGAAACTCTCTTTCACATGGGCTTGTACAAGAAGGACGTGAATCTAAAACACAACAAAACACTCAAGTTATATTTAAGCATATTTAAGATTAATAAAATTGTAGACAGCACCCAATAGTTAAACTTGTCATCTGAAACGTGCAACAAAATGTACCTGCAGCAACACATTTTACACATATTCCACATATTTCCTGTGAAAGATGATGAAAAAATGCAATATTAGGAAAAAAAGACAACTGCTAGTGATTGTAACTCATATTCTGTCAGAGCTAGCTTGCTAATTGCTAAATGGAGTAAATACCCTGCTGAAAAAAACAGCATATGTTAGTAACCCTGCTGAAAAAAAACTGCTTAAACCAGCCTAAGCTGGTTGGCTGGTTTTAGCTGGTCAACCAGCCTGGTTTTAGAGGGGTTTTGGCCATGTCCATGCTGGTTTCCAGACATTTTCAGCCTGGTCTTAGCTGGTCAGGCTGGACAATGACCAGCTTAAACCAGCTTGACCAGCCTGGTTTAAAGGTGCAGTATGTAAGTTTAACACCCAGTGGTTGAACTACTTATTGCACTCCTGGATCAAAACAGCCTCAAACGCGGGATGCCAGATTGAGTACAGGAGCGAGTGATTTAAACTGTCTTCTAAATAAAGCAACAACACGCGATAGAGGGAATATTTTCCATATTAAAAGGAGTTTTGGTTCTAACCAACACCTCGAATTGATATATTAGAAACGGCTTCTATTTCTCACAGCTGAACATGTGAAACCTATGACAGTGATCACCTCAGGTAAACCTTGTGTGTTTTATTCAGTGCTAAATGCTAACAATATGAGTTTGAATAGATTCTAAACCTTACAGTTTTGTGAGTGAGTGCTTATTCTGTGCCTGTATTTACATACATATTGCTTATCCTAAAGGCTGTATTTACATTTCTGTCGTGTTTCTTCTGGTGCAAACAGCCAAACTGCTCATTAATGTGTATCTTGTCACAATGTGTGTTTTTAGGACAGGCAGTTACAATGTAATCTGCTCACCTAATGTTTATGTTCATAATATTTATATAATTTGCTAATAATAACCTCATGTATGAATGAATGAAATATGCTGTTTTCCAACAAGGCAACCTGGAGTGCTGAACTATAATTGGCTAAACTAGCATTGTGCAGGTTAACTTTACCTAAACAAAAACAGCGTTGCGGCACGAAAAAAATAATAAAATAAAATAAAAAATAAAAAATAAAAAAAATAAAATTTCAAAGCAGAATATCTGACTTCAGCATTGTTTTTCAGATAAACAAGTATGTTCACTTGGGATGTTTCTTAAATATCTGCACACATATTATGGTATTTTTATGCATTAGAAGAGTCAAAAACTTACATACAGCACCTTTAAGCTGGACATAGCGGGTTTTGGCTGGTCAAGTTGGTTTTAGTTGGTCAACTCCCAGCCTGACCAGCTAAGACCAGACTGGAAATGGCTGGAAACCAGCCTGGAAATGGCCAAAACCCCACTAAAACCAGGCTGGTCGACCAGCTAAAATTAGCCAACCAGCTTAGACTTCAGCAGGGAAGGTATGTTTTGATGCTGGTATGCTGGTCTTGCTGGTTTCAGTGCAGGTATTGCTGGTTTCAATGCTGGTTTTGCTGGTCTAGATGCTGGTCTTGCTGGTGTCAATGCTGGTCTTACTAGTCTAAGTGCTGGTCCTGACCAGCATTAAGACCAGCATTGAGACCAGCAAGACCAGCATTAAAAGTCAGAATATCTCTATGCATATCTCTGTGGTAACTTACTTTGTGGACCTAACCTAGTCAGGAGCAGGTTTTATCCTCTAAACTCTGAGTTTATGTTGGTCTCCTCCCCTTTTTTTAAAGACGAAGCTTCAAATGCCACCACACGTTCATTGTGTGTCGGCATTGTTCTCTAAGGTGTAAGTCATTTATTAATTAAAGAAAAGATTCACACAGCTTTTTTTACCGCAGTAAATTTTGTTTTACTGTTGATATTTGACGCCATCAGGATATTTGGCGTAATCAGGAAGTGACGATTTTGTTCTCTTTGTATCGTTGGATGGCTTTATTTGCACATCTTTTATGCCATATTGCAATTTTGCACATAAATTTAATTCACAGTTTTGGATAGAAACATAGCTATTGCCTACATTTCATTAGCTTAAATTCACTGACAGGGACATGTACTATAACTAGATTAATTTATTATTATTTTTAATTTATATAATTTATATTATTATTAATTGATTTTTTTATACTGCTTACATTCTAAATGTCATATCAACCTCTACACTTGATCAATAAGGCAGACACATAAGTGCACTTTTAAATCTATTAAAAACTTAATTTTAGAAATTTTATCTTAAACTGATTAGTGTGTGTAAAATTGGGAACCTTAAATTAAACATTTCCACTGAACATTAAGTGAAGGTTATATGCATTCTTGTTATGTAATTTATTGCAATTAAGTGTAATTTAATGTAATTTAGTTTATGCAATTTAATGCAATTACATCTGAAATAACTTCAAAATTATGGGCAATTCCCCAATTTTTCAAGTGAAAAGTTAAAAAACGTCACACATTACATTGCTTTTTTTATTGTACATATTTAAATATTTTAAATGTAACTTGAGCAGCTAGGTTTTTGCTAACTGTCGCTGTTTTACTGATGCAGTGGTGTTGCTTTTTTAAATATATGGTCATATTTGCTATATTTTTGCATGAGCACATCAAGTTCAGCTGGAGAAAGAAATGCAGATCATTTTTTTCAGATGTTTCCATGGTGACTCGTAATATCTACGCTCCATAAATAATGCCTTTTTAATAGACGTGGCGTGCACGCTTAACTCTAAGTTGGTCTATTCAAAGTTGATTGACCTAAATCAGATCAGCTATTCTGAAACCGAAAACTCTGAGTTCAAGTTTAAACTCCAAGTTGGCTGAACCTCCTTACTGAAACAGGCCCCTGAAGTATAGCTTAAGTATGTAAATGTTGACAGCACTTAATAGTTTGCCATTTGTATAGATTTGTCAACTAAAACGTGAAACAAAACATACCTGGAGCAACGCATTTTACATTTCGCAAAAATGTAGAGTGAGGCATATATTTCCCATGAGAGATGATGAAACAAGTGAGAGATTATGAAAAAAAAGACAACTGCTAGTGATTGTACTTCATAATTTGTCAGAACTAGCTTGCTAATTGCTAAACATTGTAAATAGTGCTGATGTACATGTAAACAATGCATCAAGCTAAATGTTTACACTAACAAACGCAACTGCAGGTTTGTGTGTGTTTTGGCAGAATAAATAAACATCTAAAAATGAAAAACTTACCCAGAACCGAGCTAGCTGTTCTGGAAGTATCCTCTGTTTAAAACTACATAGCACTATACAATGCACTTTTCTCTTATGTTTTTTTTTTTTTTAACTGTTGGTTGAGTATAGGGTAGAGTTAGGTCAGTTGTATGCTAGTCTATGACCTGACAAACTATCTTTCTCATGGACTTATACAAAAAGGACTTCAATCTGAAGCACACAAAAACATACCCCAGGTAATGTAATTCAGATTAGCAAATCACAATTACCCAATAGTTTGATTTGTCATCTAAAACATGCAACAACACATAGTTGGGTTTTATGTTTTGCAAAAAATGTAGGCTGAGGCAAGGTGGAAGAGGATGAAAAAAGTGTGAGAACTGCTAGATATTGTACTTCATATTCTGTCAGAGCTAGCTTGTTAATTGCTAAATGGTCCCTGCTGAGAAAAAAAAAACAGCATATGCTGGTAAGGTATGTTTTGATGCTGGTCTTGCTGGTTTTAGTGCTGGTCTTGTTGGTTTCAATGCTGGTTTTGATGGTCTCGATGCTGGTCTTGCTGGTTTCAGTGCTGGTGTCAATGCTGGTCTTGCTGGCCTGAGTGCTGGTCCTGACCAGCATTGAGACCAACAAGGCCAGCATTAAAACCAGTAAGAACAGCATCAAGACCAGCAAAACCAGCATTGAAACCAGCAAGACCAGCATACCAGCATTAAAACATACCTTACCAGCAAATGCTGGTTTTTTTCAGCAAAAAAAAAGTTTTTTTTCATAGTGCTGATGTAAACAATGCATCAACCCTGCTGAAAAAAAAAAAAAAAAAACAGCTTAAACCAGCCTTAGTGGTTGGCTGGTTTTATCTGGTCAACCAGCCTGGTTTTAGAGGGGTTTTAAACATTTTTAGGCTGGTTTTCTGCCATTTCCAGCCTGGTCTTAGCTGGTCAAGCTAGAGACTGGTCAACCAGCTAAAATCAGCCAACCAGCCTAGATTGGTTTAAGCTGTTTTTTTTTCAGCAGGGAAGCTAAATGTTTATGTCACATACACATGCATGTGCAACTGCGTGTTTGTGTGTTTTGTCAGAACAACTAGACATCTAAAAATGCTCTAAGTATGCTCTGTACAAAACTACATTGCTGCAATGCACTTTTCTCTTATGTTTTTTTTTTTTTGTTGTTTGTTTTGCTTTGTTTTTTTAACTGTTGGTTGAGTTTAGGAAAGAGTTAGACCAGTTGTATGCTAGGCTGTGATCTGACAAATTCTTTCTCGTGGACTTGTACAAGAAGGTTCTGAATCTGAAACAACAAAACCCAAGTAACATATTTCAGATTAGCAAACAGTTAATCACCCAATAGTTAGATTTGTCATCTGAAACGTGTAACAAAATGTAGCCTGAGGCACATATTTTCAATAACAGATGATAAAAAAAATTGAGATTATAAAAAAAAGACAACTGTGAGCGATTTTTACTTCATATTCTGTCAAAAAAAACTATCTTCCTAATTGCTAAACGCTGTAAATAGTGCTGATGTACATAACCATGCTAATGTAAACAATGCATCAAGCGAAATGTTTACACTAGCAAACGCAACTGCGTGTTTGTGTGTGATTTGGCAGTGCAACTAGACATCTAAAAATGGCACACATACCCAGAAGCAAGCTAGCTAAAGCTGTTTTGGAGATATGCTCTGTTTAAATGGCCTCCTGTCTCCAGGTAATGTTATTCTGGGGAGATCCAGAGGTGTGTCTGCCACTGCCCCCCTTCACAAACAAGCTCATCAATTCCAGGAGGAATCTATTACAGACCCTGACTGCATTCTGCCATCCCTACATGCACCTAATTAATGCATCTCTCTTCACCGGAGGACACCGGGTTGTGCACCCCCCCTTCTCCAAGAAGCTCTTCCCCAAAAACATGATGAATGACTTTGATTTAGGGGTCCGTGCTCTGGGTAACGGCTGGCCAGAGGGGATGACACTCTTTTGTTTGATATTGATCTATAAATAGCTTTAGCTTGACATTCCCGACCAACCCATAAACATCTCGTCGTAAGGTTAGTCTAATGAGGGACGCTTGTGCTCAGACTGTTGGGATTTTCAGCCGGCTGTTTGACATCATTACCGACTGTATTTGTGTTAAAGCACGGGCAGGGTCGTTAACTAGATGCAAGCAATTTGCGAGTACAATTGTCGAAGTGCAAACACCCACGAGTCCCAGTCACCTCGAAGCACCTCTGTTTTTCTAGTGCACACCGCACGTCGACCTCTGCGCGATCACTTGAAAGGACAACTGTCAAATTAAATGACACAAGGTATATTTTATTTCTATGCGTGTCTGACCTAAGCATTTTGCCTTAGAAATATGTGCTATATTATTTTCCCGCTCGGCAGCGGTGGTAATTGAAAAGCATCGCCCAGTGTAGTGTATATATGCAGTCCTATAAGCAATAAGCCACTATTACCTTCCTTTTGTGGCCTGGAGGGATTGAGCCAGGCCGACATGATAGAATTTTTTATTTTTTTTTTCCCATTGAGCAAGGGACCCCACACTCTTCTCAATGTCAGGGGGTGAATGAAAGACCCCTATCTTGCAGAGGTTTCCATCAGAACCCCTAGCACAAACATATCATGCTGTCTTTCATCCTTTCTCCCACTTGAATTCTGTCTGTCTCCTTGAAATGGAAAGTTTGGATGAGGCTGCTTTCAATCCCACTTACAATAAATAGATTAAACCCCTTTGACAATTACATCATGCATTATCAGGGCCGGGCAGCTCCATTACCAACAATCAATGCCACCGGCTGCAGCATTGAAAGAGAGCGAGCGGAGGCTGCTTCTGCGAACACACGCGGCCTTATGACTTTTCCTGACATCCTACACCATGTGAGTATCAGAGCCAGCCATTGACTGGATGGAGTGTATTGAAATAGGGGAAACTTGCTTGACCTGAATTCAGAGTAGTTGTCTTAGATGTTTATTATGTCCCTTATTATTATGTTTAAAGAGAGTATTTCAGTTGATGTTGTTTGAGTTTCTGGATTAGTTTATGTTGAATAACCACAACATTAAAGTGGTGATTCATGTAGCCTTATATTCTAAATAAATAAGTAAATAAATAAATAGAATGAATGAATGAATGAATTAATCAATCAATCAATCAAAAATATTGTCAAACAAGCCATCAACTTTAATACATTATCCCTCCTGTGATTTATTTTTTCTTCAAACTTTGTCTTTTTTATGGACAATGTACATTTTCACAGTATGTCCTATACTTTTTAAAAATTATTATTCTGAAGAAAGTCTTATTTAGGTCTGGATTTATGCTGGAATAAAGCAGATTATAAATGTTTTAAAACCATTTTGAAGGACACTGTTGTTCAGCTCTTATTTTTTATAAATAATTAATTTATTATAAATGAGTTACTATGGCCTATCATGCAAAAAGGAATATTGTAACTGTATTATTATCTGAAAAATAATCATGTTTTTAGCCCTTTTTTAATCTGTTTTAATTTAAGGTAGTCCTGTTTTATTTGCCTAGTTAACCTAATTAACCTAGTTAAGCCTTTAAATGTCACTTTTAGCTGTAAAGAAGTGTCTTGAAAAATATCTAGTCAAATATTATTTACTGTCATCATGGCAAAGATAAAATAAATCAGTTATTAGAAATGAGTTACTAAAACTATTATGTTTAGAAATGTGTTGAACAAAATATTCTCTCCATTAAACGGAAATTGGGTAAAAAAATAAATAGGGCGGCTAATAATTCAGAGGGGCTAATAATTCTAACTTCAACTGTATATATGTGTGTGTTTGTTTCTTTCTTTACTAGTGTAATAAAGGAAGATTGACAAAAATAGCAAGACTAACAAAGACTAAAATAAATAAATAAATAAATAAATAAATAAATAAATAGTATGCACACTTGCACGCACACACGCACGCACTCACGCATGCACACACACACGCACGCACGAATACACACACACACACACACACACACACACACACACACACACGTATGTATGTTTGTATGCGCACACACACAAAATTATGTATTTATGTGCATATATGCATGTATGAACACATGTGCACATACATGTATACACACCCTCAAGTTTTCATCCTTTTTTATTTTTGGTTTATTTTTTCAGTAATTGTAACTGTCCTAATTTGAAGTTTGGAATTGCAAGCTCACAGATAGTAAATTTGTAAATTAAAATTTAATTGTAAAATTTTGAAATGTAGAAAAAATGTCAGACTTAACTCACAATTGCGATATAAAATCACAATTCCAAGAAGTATTGGAAAATCCACTTTTTTAAGGAGACAAACTTGTGATGATAAAGTTACAATAGCAATCATATAAGCAATTGCATGTCAATACAAGTGCAACATTTTATTTTCGGCTTAGTCCCTTTATTAATCAGAGGTCGCCACAGCAGAATGAAACACCAACTTATCCAGCATATGTTTTATGCAGTGGATGCCCTTCCAGCTGAAACTCATCACAATCGTTCACAGACATGAACTACGGACAACTTTATCCTACCTAATTCACCTAGTGCATGTCTTTGGACTATAGGGGAAACCAGAGCAGCTGGAGGAAAACCACGTAAACACTGGTAGAACATGCAAACTCCACACAGAAATGCCAACTGACCCAGCCGAGGCTCGAACCAGCAACCTTCTTGCTGTGAGGCAACATCGCTACCCACTGAGCCACCATGCCACCCTTAAATAAAACAGTACATTAAAAACCAACCATAACCAGTGTAGCCTAAATACATCACAAAAATGACCCTGCATTACACGCGTTACTGCATAACCCACATATTGAATCAATAGATTTTTAAACCGCTTACTAAATTCAATTAAATTACCCAACGGTAGAAGTTCTCTGTTCATAATACAAACGTTTAAACCTACAGTGCTGAATGTCTGCAAGCTCAAAGATCATCTGCAATCGACCTGAATTGAAGGTGTTGGAGCGCCTCATTTCCTCAAGCGACTGCAGGTGCTGCGCAGCAAGAGAGCGGAGAGAATCTAATTTTGATTAATCTGCTCATTTCCTTATGTCTGTCGGACATAAGGCAGAAAGGTGGGACCAGAGAGGACAGGAAGAGATTAAATCAACCCCCTTCCTCGTCTAATTCCCCCACCACACCTCTCCTCACTCCCTTTCTGCCCAAATTATTACATTACTCCTTCAGTAGAGTGACCATTAGCTCAAAACAGGGGCTGCCGGGGCCGCCAAGCTGCCGTTATTTTGGATTATAGAGTAGTTAGAGCTTGTTGGAACATAACAGCAGGACTCAACTCTGGCACCGCGGATGAGGTAGTGCTGATGGAAAGTGCTTTTTTTTCCCTCCTCCTCCTTTTTGCTTTCAAGGGAGGGGCAGGGATGGATTTTAATTCGCCAGATCACTGGGAAGCGTTTTCATATTCATGCTAACATATACACGTTCCACTGGGTGTCACTTCAAGTGTCCCCTGTAGGTCACATCTGTTATTTATACTGTGCTGGAATCACTGTTTTAAAGTAGGTTGAAATGTTTTAATAAATAAAGAGGTACACTGGATGTGCAGCACTGTACAGTAACTGCAACAAAAGCAGTGCATGTGGGTCAATGACATGAGTACACCTTTGAATATAAGTTTTTATACTATATAGACTCTTTCAATGTGGCGAAGTCATATTGGCTCATGAGCATTTCCTTTTTGTTGTCAAACGATTTCGTAACTAACAAGAGGCAATTAAAACAGCTGTCATAACATTTTTTATGTATATGTGTACATTTTTGGAAGCTTTGGAAATTAAAAATGTAATACAGGTAATTGGTTAGGACCAATTTTATTGTTTACATCCCTCAAAATGGTCTATATAATGATCAAGCAACTATTATAGGTGCTTTATAATGGAAATCTGAAAATACTTAGACATAGCTGAATAGCTTAAGACTTCAGTACATGGATATGACATACTATGAGCCTTAAACACTTTTGTTTTCTTGTTGTCATGTACATCCTGTGAGTGTAAAATGCCATTGAACATTGACTGCTATGTTGCATATGGCATCATTATGCACATTGCACACTGTAAAACATGGTTGCGCTCAATTCTTTCATGTTGTCCCAACACAAATTGATTAACTTATTTGTTTTTTTTGCAAATTTAAGCAGATTGAACATAAAACAATTGTCCCCCCAAAAAACTCAAGAATTGTGTTGATTCAGCTCATTATAAATAAGTAACAAAATATTTTTCGGAGTACAGGCAGTGCTTGATTGGTCACATTTCCCATTGAGGTTACAACAATGATACTGTTCACCCTTATTTTTGAGTTTATGTTAGCTTATGTTTTTTTTTTTTTTAAGCTTATCTAATTCTATCTAAGCAACAACTTACTATCTATGCACTCTCAGAAATAAAAGTATGCGAGCTGTCACTGGGTTGGTAACTTTTCAAAAGGTTCAAATTTGTACCTAAAAGGTCCATATTAATACCTCAAGGGTACATATTAGTACCTAAAAAGTACAAAGTGTTCCTCTTAATTTTTTTAGGTACTAATATATGCTTTTGAGGTACCAATATGGACCCTTTAAAGGTGCTGTATGTAATTTTTTCACTCTTCTAAAGCATAAACATACCATAATATTTGTGCAGATATTTAAGAAACATTCCAAGTGAACATACTTGTTTAACTGAAAAACAATGCTGAAGATATTCTGCTTTGAAAATGTTTTTTTCTGTGCCGCAACGCTGTCTTTGTTTAGGTAAAGTTAACCTGCACAATGCCAGTTTAGCTAATTAGATTTCAGCACTTTGGGTTGCCTTGATGGAAAACAGCAAATTTCATTCATTCATTCAGAAAGGCTCTGAAAGCAAGCACCCGTGACCGAAATGGACAGTATCAGATGTCGAAATGAGACATCTGATATTGATATTCCACATGAGGTTATTAATTACAAATTCTATAAATATTGTGAACGTAAACATTAGGTGAGCAGGTTACATTGTAACCGCGTGTCCTATCTACAGACTTTGTGACGAGATACACAGTGATGAGCAGTTTGGCTGTTTGCACCAGACGAAACACGACAGAAATGTAAATACAGCCTTTCAGAGGCACAGAATAAGCACTCACTCACAAAGCGGTAATGTTTAGAATCTATTCAAACTCACATTGTTAGCATTTAGCACTAAATAAAGCACACAAGGTTTACCTGAGGTGATCACTGTCATAGGTTTCACATGTTCAGCTGTGAGAAATAGCAGCCAATTCTAATATATCAATCCGAGTTGTTGGTTAGAACCAAAACTCCTTTTAATATGGAAAATATTCCCTCTATTGCGTGTCGTTGCTTTTATTTAGAACACAGGTTAAATCCCTCGCTCCTGTACTCAATCTGGCATCCCGCGCTTGCGTTTATTTTGATCCAGGAGTGCAATACCTAGTTCAACCACTGGGTGTCAAACTTACATACTGCACCTTTAAGTACATGTGAAAAAAATGTATAGCTTTTGAAAAGGTACCACCCCAGTTACAGCTCATGTACCTTTATTTCTGAGAGTGTGTGAGACTCTTATTTTTAAATTGTTTTCTACAGTATACGTTGCTATGCAAAGTGGAAAGACAGTGAATAGTGGCACCAGTGTGCATACACTAAAACAATGTTTCTCAGCCATGTTCTTAGAATACCACCAGCTCTGCACATTTCCCATAGCTGACATCGGATGGACTCCACACTATCCCATAATGCATCGCGAGTGAATTTATGAATGGGAGTGAAGCGAAGCAACTGATGCGGGTGGGTCACATGATTATGACAAAATGGCGGATGTAGTACATCCGAGTTCCATTCATACTACTGACATCTATACTGTATAGAAAAGGGGTGTCCAAACTCAGCCCTGGAGGGCCAGTGTCCGGCTGAGTTTAGCTCCAATTTGCTTCAACGCACCTGCCAGGAAGTTTCTAGTATATCTAGTAAGAGCTTGTTTGGCTGGTTTAGGTGTGTTTGATCAGGGTTGAAGCTAAACTCTCTAGGACACCGGCCCTCCAGGACCGAGTTTGGACACCCCTGGTATAGAAAGTACGTTTCTAACGGTCGTGTAGTACATTTAAATTCAAATGCAGTATCTACTGAGTAGTAGGCGATTTCGGATGCAGCCCATGTCTCCTTAACCAAACACACCTGATTCAGATCATCAGCTCATTAGCAGAGACTGAGGCCCCGTTTACACTAATGCATTTTCGTTTTGAAACGGCGTTTTAGATAAAAAACGATCCGCGTCCACACTAGCGTTTCATCTAGCGTTTCTAAACATATCTCCATCTACACTACTCCACCAAAAACATATATCACGTGACCATTCGCGCATTCTGAGCATGCGCGTCCAAGTATAAACAGGAAGCATGTGTCTCGCTCGGCATTTGGCTATTGTTAGTCAACAAACGCTGGTTGAACGATGAACGCGAGTGATTAACGAGTGCTCGAACAATAGCTTGCCTCTTGCGAATATATGCAGCTGCTGTAGTAAAAAAGGCAGAGTTTAGCTGCACAATGGCGCCTAAAACGGACAATAGTGCAAACAACGCTCCCATTTCTGTGTCCATGTTATCGTTTACAGTGAAGGCTGGTCTGCCATCTTCCGGTAGCGTTATAGTAATGTGATAGGGGCTTGACAAATAAAGGAAGGATACACAATGATCCAAAAGCTCGAAAACTCGAAAACTCCGGCTCGAAAACTCCGGTGTAGTGTGGCGTAACCGTAGCAAAACTTATACATTTTAAAACGAAAACACATTAGTGTAAACGGGGCCTAAAAGACCTGTAATGGCTGTGACAGACAAAGGAGACATTCAAAACATGCAGTGTTGGTGGTCCTCCAACATGGTTGAGAAATTGCTCTAAAACAATGTTTAGAATTTTAGAAGATGTGAAATGGTGCTTCTTGTCCGGTGTATGATGGACTTTAAAGGTGCTGTATGTAAGTTTTGACTCTTCAAAAGCATTAAAATACCATAGTATGTTTGCAGATAAGAAAGATATGCCCCAGACTGAAAATGCGAGACAGTAGCAGCCCAGAAATGAGACACAGAGTTCTACAAGGTGGTCATTAATTAGCAAATAATATAAATATTACAAACGTAAACATTAGGTAAGCAGGCTACATTGTAATCCCGTTTTCTAATAACACGCTACATGACGAGATTTGCAGTGATGAGCAATTTGGCTGTTTGCACCAGACGAAACATGACAGAAATTTAAATACAGCTTTTCAGAAGCACAGGATATTACACTGCATTCTAGCAAAATTGAAATCAGCTTCAAATCAGCCTTTAGGCTCAAAACATCAGGCACACTCATGTCAATCTGGCAACCTGCACTTGCGTGAACCCGTCAGAGGAGGAACTGAGTGAAAATGTGTTTTGATCCAGGAGTGCAATACCTAGTTTAACCAAACTTATATACTGCACCTTTAAGGTGCTGATCTCAGCCGGTCATCTGGACAGTGCATTACAATGACAATTTTATTATAAATCCAAATATAGTCAAAATGCAAATTGTTGATCTAGGGGTCATTCCTTTAGTTGTAAATGCCACATACCTACTATATTGGTGATATCAAAAAGGAATTTAACTTTATGAATTAATTCATTCTATAGCACCTTTAAAAAATACAAAAGTAGACTGTAAAGTTTGTAATTTTTTTTTATTCATTCATTCATTCGTTTTCTTTTCAGCTTAGTCCATTTATTAATCCAGGGTCGCCACAGCGGAATGAATCGCCAACTTATCTAGCATATGTTTTACGCTGCGTATGCCCTTTCAGCTGCATCCCATCTCTGGGAAACATCCATACACACTCATTCACACCCATACACTACGGACAATTTGGTCTACCCAATTCACCTGTACTGCATGTCTTTGGACTGTGGGGGAAACCGGAGCACCCGTAGGAAGCCCACACGAACGCAGGGCGAACATGCAAAATCCAGACAGAAACACCAACTGTAACTGTAATTGTATTGCTCTTAACTGTAATTGTATTGCTCTTTTTTTTT
>CAIGQZ010034880.1:4073711-4087964 GCA_903798205.1 Danio tinwini
TCTGTCTGTCTGTCTGTCTGTCTGTCTGTCTGTCTGTCTGTCTGTCTGTCTGTCTGTCTGTCTGTCTGTCTGTCTTTCTGTCTGTCTGTCTGTCTATCTATTTTCAAATTCTGTTTTTATGTTTCTTTAGTTGGTTGATTTAGTTTTGTTAATGTACTTTTATTTTAACATCAATGTATTTATTTTTGTTAATGTTAGTAAGTAAAAATATAGTTGTTCATTGTTAGTTTAGTTTTTCTCAGTTGCTTTGGTGCATTTCTCACAACACTATTTGCATTTGCACTACAGTTAGTACAATTAGTACAAACCGCAAAACCTAGTTGATAACCTGCAAAAGCATGTCACTTGCTCAAAATGGATAGCTCATTCCTCAAAAGCAAGTATTCATGTCAATGAATGTGTTGACTACGTTTACATGGACACCAATAATTCGATTTTAATGCATGTAAGACAATTCTTTGATTAAGAGTCTACCATGTAAACAGTGATTTTTTTAGATAATTTAATCAGATTAAGGTCATAATCGAACTAAAGAGAAATCGAATTAAGACATGTGGAGTATGCCGATTATAGTCGCATTACTGAAGTCCAGTACATGCATGTAAACACCTTAGTCGAACTATTACCCTCATGTAGGACTTTAAGCTGCTTTTTGTGACAGGGTAGTCCACACACACACACATGGCTGATTGACACTCATTGCACCTACCGCGTCAGTGCAGACCACAGACACCTGAATCATGAAATGCGGAGGCTTTTTTTCTTCCATTCAGCATGCGGTATGAACTTCCATTGAAACAACTCTTACAGCAGTTCATAGTTGCATCCAATATATTGTTTGTCATGGTGGGCTTGCATGAAATGTTCGTGAATGAAAGTCAAAGTGTCAAACTGCAGTTAAAGTCGACAAATCAAAAATGAAACACCCGAAATTACATGAAACTCCGGAGGAAATGCAGATAGCGCGGTGACGCAATGACGCTAATCGAATTATGTGGTTTAACATGTGAAACACGATCATGAAAGTAACACTCAAAAAGCAACTCATGTAAACACCTTAGTCTTATTATTATCTTAATTAGATTAAAGCAAACAATTCGATTACTGATGCAAACGTAGTCAGTGTCATCAAGATGAAAAGTCCTGACACCATTGTTTATGAACAAGATAGTCATATGGCTTTGTCATGTTTTCATTATGACAGCTTACTCTGTAAGTGTTACAAGGATAGGACGCTGCAACGTAGTGAGGATCCTATGCAGGACTTTAGCTATTAGTAGGTTGGTCAGACAAGCAGTGGTTAAAACAGGAACAAACAGATGTATGCGGGCAATCCAGAGTCGCAGTCGTAATAGCAGGCAGAATGTCACAAGGCAGGCGGCACACAGGGATAATAAAACAAAACAAAGCAAAGGTCTAAACACAGAAGGCAAGGAGAAACGTTTCGTAATGTTCACTTGTACAGTTCGCAAGACTCAGCAACAGTGTTTGTGTTTGTGCTCCTTATGTAGTGCAATAATCAGTGCTTGAGCAGCTACAGCTGTGGGAGTGTAATCAGTAATGATCTGGAACATGTGTGTGAGCGCATGTATGGAGTTGTAGTCCAAAACATGGCGGATTTGTAGTCCATGTGACTGTACAGTATGTGTTTACCAGCGATCTATGGAGTGAAGATTGCTGATGATTGTGACAGTAAGTTTTTTCCAATGCAAAAAAGTCAGATTTTTTTGCAAATATAAATAGTGTTGTGAGAAATGCACCACATAAGCGACTGAGCGACTTCAGCGACTTAATACTTAAACTGTATTACAGTTTTTCTCAGTCACTTTGGTGCATTTCTCACAACACTATTTACATTTGCACAACAGTTAATGCATTTCTCAAAACAAGTAGTGCAAACTGCACAACCTAGTGGATAACCTGCAAAAGCATGTCACTTGCTCAAAATGGATAGCTCATTCCTCAAAAGCAAGTATTCATGTCAATGAAAGTGCCAGTGTCATCAAAATGAAAAGTCCTGCCACCATTGTTTATGAACAAGATAGTCAAATGGCTTTGTCATGTTTTCATTATGACACTTTACTCTGTAAATGTTTTCCAATGCAAAAAAGTTAGATTTTGGTGTCACGTCCTGATGCTCAAGACAGCACTATATACTATTTGCACAGCCATTTGAAAACTACAGTAAAGTTAGACATCACTGCATTTAGTGAGGTATCTGAGTACATGACACTGAGTATGTATGTTTCACATTTTTACTGCATTTGCTCTTTACAATTCTAATTTATTCACAGCATTGTGCAAAAAAATAAATACACCCTTATTTACAACAAACACAAACTCCCTTTGGGTAGAGCTGTGCACAACTGTAAACAATACTGCAGTACATATTGGAACTGAACCTACAACATACACAGGTCTGTAAATCATTCAAGAAATTGTTCAGTTTAGAAGACATTTTTAGAGAAAAAAAATATTTAAAGTTTTTAAATAAAATGAGCTTGACAGATTTTGACAGCTAGTTCAACATTTTTGTATGTAATGACTCAAGTAATGAAATGAGGACTATTAGTTTTATATGGAATGACTATTTAGCATCCACAAGTTTAGTTAATTTTGACTGACATGACATAAGCAAATGATAATGTTACAAACAGCAGCGAGTTGTATGAAAGCAATTGATGCATGTCCAAAAGCATTTGCAATTTGCTGGAAGGAATGAGAAACTGCTACTATGATGTGCACAAATGACTAATTGTTTTGAGAAATGCATTAACTGTTGTGCAAATGTAAATAGTGTTGTGAGAAATGCACCAAAGCGACTGAGAAAAACTGTAAAACAATGAACAAACCTTATGCCTGAATAACTTATGAAACTACTTGCTAAGCATGTCATCCTCAGTTCACTTATGAGCTTTTCAATAAAGCGTAGTAAAGTATATAGTTTTAGTACTTCTTTGGAACTTGAAGTCTGATGATTATATAATTGTGTATGATCTGCAAACAATTCAAGCTAATTCGCTGTGTATTTATCATAATTTTAGGCCTATTATAAATTCAAAAGGTGGTTGTACTTTTATTAGCCGGTAAATTGCATTTCCCCTATTATCGAAAATCTTAGAAATTCCATTTGCCATGAAACAATATGATTAATTGTTCAGATTAGCTTTGGTTTTAGCATTCAGAACTGATAAGCCTGCTGTGAGGAAGGAAACATGATGTGATGTTTTATCAGCTCCTTATCTCACAATGTAATCATGCTAATATCTGCAGATCAGTGTGCGTCGCAGAGGGAAATGGATAGTGCTGAGTAATGTCTCCTCTCAGCCTGTGCCGCCAATGCCAGCGCTGATGTAACCGTGCCAGTAACTGAGTCTGCCGTCTCGGATATTGAATCTGAGAGCACACTGCCAAGAACTAGTCCCTCTGCCCTGTCTTTGACACTCGAAGACAGTGGCAAACGCTCTTATGTCTTCATCTAATGATAACCTAGGACTCTGTATTCCAGTTTTACAGATATGAGACTCCAGAGTTGTTGGATGAGCCAGTAGTTGGTTCCAAGACTCGAGGCTTCAGTTTCAAATGTGCATTACCTGATAAATCATTATACTTCATCACGCTCTCATTCCTCTGAAAACATAGACTCTGTAATACCATCATGATGACATGTATGCTTATCTCATGAGCTTGCACATTTTAATAAGCAGCGTGAAGTCTCACAAGCCTCTACTGTTCTTTGGTAAGTTGCTATTTTATCTTCGGCTCACTTATTTAGACACTTTAAAGGAACACTCCATTTTATTTTATTTTAAATATTCTCATTTTATAACTCCCCTAGAGATAAACAGTTGAGATTTACCATTTTATTCCATGCAAAAAAAGTCCTTGAATCTGGCAGGAGCACTCTTAGCATAGCATAGATCATTGAATCGGTTTGGACCATTAGCATCTCTGTCAAAATAGAACATTTTTGTTTTAGTTTTGATAAGCTTGACTTTTCTATAGTTGCATGGTGTACTAAGACCAACAGAAAACGAAATGTTCCTATTTTCTAGGCTCATATGCCTAGGAACTATTCTCTCATTCTGGCATAATTATCAAGGAGTTTTGCTGCTGTATCATGGCTGTTGCAGGCACAATGATATTAATGAGCACCTGAAAATCAATATAACCAACATGACCTTGCCAACCTTTTTCCATTTGGAGAATTAAAGTTATTAATAGTTTATAAATGATCTATTAAAAAATATAATATATGAATAAGACAAATATACTGAAAAATAAACTGTATGATCAATAAATTGATCGTTTATAAAATTATTAATTTTGTGATTCTAATGGTCTAATCCAATTCTATGCTAAGCTAAGCTAAAAGCAAAGACTATATAATACACAAGACATGTCACTCGTATAGTTTTAAATGGGGGAAAGTGTAATGGTCAATATGGTGGATGAAGCCCCGCCTACTAGTACAGGAGCCAATCATGGATTGCTATAGACTGACGTTTCTCCAGGGAAAAGCTTGGACCATACGTGTGCTTTTATGACAGTTTGGTGGTCAACAAACACACTGGAATCACTTTTAAATGAGTGCACTTGAAAACTAGTGCACTTGAAATCAAAATGTTTTTTGGTTTTGTAATCTGTATGAAATGAAGGTGCAGTCTGCTCTGTCAAACTCACATCACAAGACAGCAAATGTTCAAACGCCTACAAACTTGTAAACAAAGAGTCGCTGTCATCTCTGGGGGAGATTCGCCATCAAAACCAAGTTGTGAATTACTTTTGAAGACCAGCGCATCAGACGAAGCATTGTCTACAGGATTATAATGTGTTGAACGGCCATAAATGAGGTTGGTGTCGTGATCTCTTTCCTTTTTAATGTGAATGCACATTAGCTAGGGCAACCTAAAAAAATGCAGATTTTGTTTGATCCAGACGTTTAGAAATAAAACCTGTGAGACCTGTTCCGTTTTATTGCTGATTCCAAATATGTAATGTAATCGTAAGCTTGGCAAACAGTTTTGGAGAATTTGATGTTTCCCCATTCAGACAGAATGCCCGAGCATACTGCCCAGGAGGCGCTTCAAAGATGGCCGCCGATTGAATGACTTGCCTTAAAGTGACTTCTCTAAAAGTGCTACTTCCAGGAAGATTGGCTGAAAGGATTTAAAAATGGTAAAAGTCAACAGTTTAAATCTAGGGAGGTTTAAATGAGCCTGTTTTCCAAGAAAAAAAAGTGGTGTGTTCTTTTACGGTGAAATACATCATCTAAGCATGTTTGTAATGAATAAACGCAGCAACCGGCAGCTTGATCTACTGTTGGATGATAGAACTAATAGCTCAGACATTTGAAAATGACAGGTGATATTACCTTTCAGCAAAGATTGTCCAGGGCCATGGAATGAGAGGACATAGAGATCCGATTAGACTGATTACCTCATCGTTGTTTAGAGTGGTGGGAAGACAGTGAACTTCATTTCACTGGATGACTGCAGGCACTGTGATGGAAGGCTAATCAATTGATAGATTACGCAACTGATACGAGTGCTGTGCTGGAGCCGTGAGTGACTCTGAGTGGGATTACTGTGCCCTCAATGGACTGAATAAATGAGAACTAATGGCCACTGGGGTCGCTGACATTGATATCTGTTTGTCAGAGAACCAGAATGTCAGACATCGCAAGCAGGCTTGTAGAGTCGGATTTGTCTAGGATTTCACATTATGGCATGTGTTGTAATACATCATTCTAGTCAACTGGACAGTTTTTTCTCTTTGTTTCTCCATAGTTTAAGAGGTCTCTGCTCTCATCCAAGTGACAGTTGTGGATTGATGGTGAAGATTCCTTTGCATTTAACCTTGTTGGGCAAGACAGAAGCAGCGACGCTCTAGAGCAGGGGTGCTCAACCCTATTCCAGGCGATCGACCTTCCTGCAGTTTTCAGTTGCAGCCCTTATCAAACACACCTGCCTGTAATTATCAAGTGCTCCTCACGTTCTAAATAATTGGTTTAGGTGTGTTTGATCAGGGTTGGAGCTGAAATCAGCTGGAAGGTCGATCGCCAGGAACAGTGTTGAGCACCCCTGCTCTAGAGGGAGCGTCTGAAAGAAAGCTCACAGGTGGGTGGAGTTAACATTTTGAAATGGAAGTATGAAAAGTGAAGAAGGCTATTGTTCATACCTGGCATGTTTCAGGTGGTCCAATCACAATTTTGCCATCAATAACAGATACAATTGAAGACAAAATTCTTTCAATCTTTTTTTTTTTTTGAAGACAATTTAAATACAATATTTTTGACGACTAATTTCTAATAATTAATTTATTTTGTCTTTGCCATGATGACAGTACATACTATTTTACTCATTAGTTTGTAACATACTAGTATTAAGCTTATTATGATATTTAAGGGCTTTACCGCATTAAATAGAAACTGTTTTTAAAAAAAGAAATTTTCAGGTGATGGTTTGGACAGAAACTCCTCTTACATGGAAAACATACCTTGTCACATATCTTTGCATGTAGTTACGCTGTAGGCTCAATTGTCAGGCATGCTCGCTCATGTTCGTGTCGTCAATCTGGCAACCTGTGTTTGCGTGAAGTCATCGAAGGAGGGACCGGGTGAAAAAGTGTTTTGGAATTATAGTGCAATGCTTAGTTCAACCACTAAGTGTCATTCTTACATTCTGCACCTTTAAGGGGTCTAATAAAATTGACCTGAGCAGTTTATTTATTTTTATGATTTAATTTAAGTTTTATTCCAGCCAAACTAAACAAAATAAGAATTCATTCAAAAGAAAAATTCATTAATTTTCTTTTCGGCTTAGTCCCTTTATTAATCTGGGGTCGCCACAGCGGAATGAACCGCCAATTAATCTAGCATATGTTTTACGCAGCGGATGCCTTTCCAGCTGCAACCCATCACTGGGAAACATCCATACACACTCATTCACACACATACACTACGGATAGTTTAGCTTACCCAATTTACCTACAGTGCATGTCTTTGGACTGTGGGGGAAGCCCACTCGAACACGGGGAGAACATGCAAACTCTACACAGAAATGCCGACTGACCCAGCCCAGGCTCGAACCAGTGACTTTCTTGCTGTGAGGCGATCGTGCTAGCCACTGCACCACCATGTTGCCTCAAATAAAAAAATATAATAGGAAACAGTATGACACATTTCCCTGCTCTGTTAAACATCACTTGGAAAATATATCAATTGTAGGTGTTTATGTCAGTATCTTGCATCACATACTGTATATGTGTTTGTGTGACCTCTTGTTATCTGTGATTTGATCACATCAGCTAACTACTGCATTTAAGAAAGCAGATAAGCAGCAAGAAATAAGGAAACAGACAATCTACAGTGTTAGTTTTCTGAGGTTTTGTGCATGTGTATGCAGTATATATTTCCAAACTACTTCCAGGAAATCCCCATAGCGGTTGTTGGATAAACAGAAGATTTAACTGCTTGCATAAAATCATTGTGACTTGTTATCAAACAACTATGGAATCAAATGAAAAAAAAAATTATTACAAAATCTCGACAAAAGTTTTGAATAAAAATATGGCATTTTCATATGCTTTCATAACTTAATCATGCAGCTTGATGTCGCGGTCATACTAGAGTTTGAGCTTGAGAAATATGGTACTGCGAAAAGGGGCAGGATGAAACAAGTTGATTAGATATTATAAAAACGAGTAATTAGTGCATATTTAAACTTTCTGTACAAAGAGGTCAAGTTTTGATCTTTGATTGGTCTCAGGCAATCACGTGATGCAATTTTGCAAGTCAAAGTTCACCAAACTTTGCAATGCAGCGAACTATACAAAACCATAATGCATGCACTGTCTATTTCACTTTTATCTTTACTTTGTTGCATTTATCTATTTATCTTGTAGTTTGTTTTTTACATTTTATGCATTATCCACTCCCCTACAGAATCATCCCGATCAATCAAAATTATTACATTTAGTAACACTTTAAGGACCAATTCTCACTATTAACTAGTTGCTTAGCATACATGTTATTGAGACATTGGCTGCTTATTATTACTTATAAATAGGGCCAGACGGAATTGCGAAAATTTTTTGCTATTTCTGCACAGAATTTTGGTAAAAATTTATTATTATAAATAATTTTGGGAGTATCATAACTTAAACCTTAACATGAAATAAAGTAATACCTCTTTAACTTGTATTTAATGTTTACAATACAAATCCAATTAGATCTACTTTATTTGGTAAGCAAAGCAAGACTCTCGTATAATATATCTGCTAAAAGACAGAAATATTACTTTACAAACGGTATTATAAATAAATCATATAAATATTTTCATATTAGTCAATAATATTACTGAAATTAATTTAAAAACTGAATAAATATGAATTTACTCACATTTGCACAAGTCAATAAACAGAATCAATGATGGGCTAAAAATCTGCAGAATTCTGCACGCGCAGATTCCGTGTGGGCCTACTTATAAAGTACATATCCTGCATGATATTATTCTACATCCCTAGTCCTACCCAATACCTAAACTACCTTAATAACTAATAGTAAGGAGCAAATTAGAAGTTAATTGAAGCAAAAGTGAAAATGATTTGCTAAGAGCGAGAATTGAACCTTAAAATAAAGTATGACCAATTTTATTTTTAAGTATAACAAAGTATATTGCAAAATATATTGCAGAAAAACAAGATCGCAATGTCACATTTTTTCCAATATTGTGCAGCCTAAAGGCTTGTAGACATCGGGACACTTTTTGTTTGCGTTTATCGTCAACGTTTTCCAAGACTTTTTTCCGGATTCAAACCCAAGCGATTTTCACAGGCGTCGAACAGAAGAGTACGCAAAATCACTCCTTGATGTTAGATGGCGCTCCACAACTTTAAGCTCCTGACCCGCTTGTAACACAGAGAAAGAAGACAAAGTTGACACGCTTGTTGTTATGGATGGTTCAAGCAGCAGCTCCAGCTCTAGCGATGAAGAAATTATCATTGTTCACCAGTGCAATAAGCACCTCCACGGTTATCACGCCTTTGGGCATCTTCTTCAATGTGCGCTCGCATTGACAGTGTTGCGCTTGAGCGCCTCCAAGTGCTGTTAACTGTAACTTTAGAAGCTCCGTGCATGTGAACAAAAGTGCCAATCTGATTGGTGGAGAAGGTTTTGACGCGGCACGTCAAAACAAAAAAAACAAGCATGAGGTGTTTTTTTTTTTTTTATTACGCTTTTATGCCTGGCGTTTGGCGCGTTGGTGTGCACAATCACATTGACGCCCTTTATTAAGTCACGAGGTGGTAAACGTCAACGGAAAACACGAGCAAAAAATGTTTCGGTGTGCGCAGGCCTTTACAGTGAACTGTGAACTTGCGTTTATAATCTGTTACATTCCTATGCGTATGAATTAAAGTCTATGGGGCAAAAAGTGCAGTGTGACTGCAGCTTTAGTTTCTAGCGATTAGCTGTTTCTGGTATGTTTAATGAGAGATAGAACTAAACTCTGAAGGACAGCAGGAACAGGTTTGAACACCCTTGTTGGCAATTCCATTCCTGTTTTTAAATACAAGCCATTCAAGGTTTCTGGAATCACTAGAAACATACTGTTTGAGTCATTATCTATTATAGGTAGTGCATCTTCCACTCTAAACACACCTTGAACTTGCTAATCACTATATTTAAGATTACTCAAAAATTAGGCATTTTGGAGAAGGTGCTAAATTTTGCAGCATTGGTCTTTTGCCATGCTCCCATGGGACCCACTGTCTTGCAAAGTTTATTTACAATCTGTTCAGGTACACTTGCCTCTCCTATATCCAAATGATCCTGAAAAGCTTGGCTAGTTGCTTTAGATGTGTGTGATTAGAGTTGGAGATAAACTCTGCAGGATATTGGGTCCCCAGGAGAAGGGTTGAAGACACTTTTGGAGGAAGGTCACCCTTCGGGAGCAGGATTGGACATCCTTGGTGTTATTTCCCAAGCCCCTTATTTTATTCGACCAAAAATCTCTCTTTCTCTCTCTCTCTCTCTCTCTCTCTCTCTCTCTCTCTCTCTCTCTCTCTCTCTCTCTCTCTCTCTCTCTCTCTTCAACAGTTACCATAGTTCTGCAGAGCTTTTGTGTGTAATGAGGTAGAAAGGGAGTCTTCACTGTCAGTCCACAACTGCTCAGACCATTTGTTTACAATTCTAAAATGTGTTCAGCTACAAAGAAACACAGAGTTGCTCAGAGTAATCTACAGGAACATTTTATTATGATCTAAAATAAACATAAGACAATTCCCTAAAGTACTGTAGCACAGAATTGTAAATTATGGCACATTGATTTACATAAACTCCTGACAGGTGGCACTGACAGGCCACCAGGCAACAAAATCTATGCATTCTAAAACTGTTCCACCAAATCATACATTCATCCATGTTCATCCAAGTCTCCTCTACACCCCTGCTGATTTGCCTTGAACCATCCCTCCCGCTTGGCTACTGTGGAAAACATCCCCCTCCCTTCACTCAACCCCGCTATTCCTCTAGCCTCACGGTAGACGTGATGACAGTGGTGTCAGCACGGGTCACAGTGATACACAGAGCCTGTTCACACCAAGCTGCCAATTCCTATTCTTTCTCCTTTTCTTCCTCCTCTCCTGTCGCTAGTTTTATGGCTAGGTTCACAGGGTCCAAATTCCTGCCCATCAGCAGCTCTACTTATGGCTCATAGGTGTGGGGTTTCTACCTCTCTCAGCTTATGGGCTCACTATGTGTGATCTCCAAAGGCAAACTTCAATAAAATTGTGCTTCTTTTGGGCACATGCAAAACGTTTTACCTAATTTTATTAGGTTTCACATTGTTTACTATTTTATAGACTTGCTGTTAATAAGAGTTTAATGCATTCTACAAAAAAGTTAGTTCACCCAAAAATGTCATTTTTGATATTAGTTATTCACCCTTGTGTCATTCCAATCCATTAAGACCTTCTTCATCTTCACAACACAAATTAAGGTATGTTACAGTATATGAAATCCGAGAGTTTTCTCATCCTCCATAGAAACCAATGGTCTCGAGACGTTCAAAGTCGAGAAAAAGCAGCAAAAACGTTGTCAAAACATTCCATGTGACTTTAGTGGTTCAACTTTATTCATACAAATCTTCTAAAACACTTTTGTTTACCTTCCTTTTGAACACCTATGTCTTCTGCCTCAGGTCAGGTTGCATGTTTATTATGAACAATTGAAGCCTGCATGTTACACTATACTGACTGTAATGGCATACTGTCTACAGAAAATGTGCACCCTGACCTGACTCTGGGGAAAAGACCACACAAAAGTGTTCTGCTTCATATGATTACAGTTAAACCACAAAAGCCACATGGAATATTCTGACATTTTTGGTTCCTTTTCTGGAATGTCTCTGGACCCATGCTGTCTATGGAGGATGAGAGAGCTCCTGGATTTCATCTAGAATATACCTAATTTGTTTTCTGCATATAAACAAAGATTTCATGCGATTGGAACACTCAATATTTTCTTTTTTGTGGTGAACTAATCCAACTCTTAATCTTAGGGTTATCTTATTCAATTAGGAAAGTATAAGTGGTTGAGCTAGGTATTGCACTCCTGGATAAAAATAAATGCATGCGCGGGATGCCAGATTGAGTACAGGAGCAAGTGATTTAAACTTCTGATAGAAGCAACGACATGCGATAGAGGAAATATTTTCCATATTAAAAGTAGTTTTGGTTCTAACCAAAACCTCAAATTGATATATTAGAAACGGCTTCTATTTCTCACAGCTGAACACGCGGTTACAATGTAACTTGCTCACCTAATGTTTAAGTTTGTAATATATATATAATTTGCTAATTAATGACCTCATGTGGAACTGAATTTTCCCATTCTCATTTCGACGTCTGATACTGTCCATTTCGGTCATGGACGCATGCTTTCAGAGCCTTTCTGAATGAATGAATGAATGAAATACGCTGTTTTCCAACAAGGCAACCTGGGGTGCTGAAATATAATTGGCTAAACTGGCATTGTGCAGGTTAACTTCACCTAAACACAGACAGCGTTCCAGCACGGAAAAAAAACATTTTCAAAGCAGAATATCTGACTTCAGCATAGTTTTTCAGTTAAACAAGTATGTTCACTTGGAATGTTTCTTAAATATCTGCACACATATTGTAGTATTTTTATGCTGTAGAAGAATTAAAAAAACTTACATACAGTACCTTTAAGTCATATGTGCTGTATTTTTGCCTTTTTCAGAAATGGTTTTGTGATTAAAAGTAAGCCAGGATTGGCTTGCCAGTTGGATCATCACAAGCACAGAATATGTTAATCTGAAAACAAAGCAGTTCAATGGCTAATTTGTTTTTATCACTAACAGCTATCTACTGTCCAGTCCTAAAATGTATAGTATTGAAGGCAATTCACAGTGCTTAACCTCAGTTAATTATTATAGATACTGTGTGTAACCCACCGGTCCTACTGCACCCAACCCATGTTGAGCTGGGATCAAACCGGCGATTCTTTGCATGGGAGTTGGTTGCTCTAACAAGGAGGCTAAAGACCATGGCCTCTAGCCTGTGTTGCTAGAGCACCTTTAGAGGTCAGAGGAATTATGTTTACCTGCATAGCACTTCACTAGCTGGCCTCCGATATACTCACCCCCTCTAAATCTCACTCCCATCCCGAATGAGCCTCCAAGTGTAACCCACTGGTCCTGTTGCACCCATCCCATTCTGAGATAGGATTGAACCAGCGATTATTCGCATGGGAGTCGGTTGCACTAGTAAGAAGGCTAAAGACCATGGCCACTAGTGTATGTCGCTAGAGCACCTTTTGAGGTCAGAGGAGTAATATTTACCTGCATAGCACTTCACTAGCTGGCCTCCGTTACACTCACTGCCCTAAACCTTACTCTCATCCTGGACGAGCCTCCAAGTGTAACCCATCGGCAGGGCCGGAGCAAGCCGAACTGCCGCTCTAGGCAATGGACTAGCATGCCGCCCTCAACCCGAAAGTGAAAACGAACCTGACCAGTTCATAAAGTGAGGACGGGGGGTTGATGTTGCGGATGAGTCAGTATGTTGGGTTGGGCGGCGGGGCGCGTTTGCCACCCTCATTATTATGCTGCTCTAGGCGGCCGCCTAGGTCGCCTCTATGGACACGCCGGGCCTGCCCATCGGTGCTATTGCACTTACCCCGTTCTGAGCTGAACTCAAATTAATTTATTCTCTATTTATGCTGTAACAAGGAGGCTAAAGACCATGGCCTCAAGTTTACCTGCATAGCACTTCGCTTGCTGGCCTCCGCTACATGTGTATTTCACACTATTAATTAAAAAGAAGTGTTTCCTGGGGTTATAAAACTCTATTAGCACAGCTTTTGCAGTGCTGAAAATGTACAGTGTGTACACCAATGTAAAACGACATAACTTGGGATTCCGTCTACCTAGACCTTCATCTAGATTAACCCATGCAGGATGAACTCATAAATTTCATTTAAGGTCCTTATAGTTATATCGTTGTAGGACAGCATGGTTGTGTAACTTGTGGATAGTGAATGTACAGATGTGCTTCGAATCAGCATGTGCTAAGGACATTTATTTCATGATAGATACTAACCAGTGAATGGATCATAAACATGAGGAGACAACAACTCTCCTGGTTTGATCCAAACAGCATCTGACATGGGCTGAGCAGCAGTGTGTGAGTAAATGCTGAAGGCAGTGGTGGTGTGCTGCATCTTCGAGACAGACCCTGTTATAACTTCTTAGATTGAATCCAGGCTTGCTTTGCTGGACCAGCGGCAGCTTTAGCTCGTCAATCTCAAATCATCACGTCGGCTCTGTCATATCGATTTTTTTACAGAACGCAGTCTTAAAGTGAGCTTTCTTTATCAATCTTAAGGCTTGTTACCAGGCAGCAAGTTGACCAAAACCACTAGCCTGTTACCACAAAAGGCAGCTGTGGTAATTCTACAATTTAAACTTGCTGACTGTAGCAATGTGTGTTTCATTCCCCCTCTTTTCACTCCCTGATTTTTAAACTGTATTGTTATAATAATAATAATAATAATGATAATAATAATAATAATAATAATAATAATAATAATAATAATATTGATAATAATAATAATAATAATAATAATAATAATAAACGTTGTATGTATGCTTTATTATTATTTTGTTTATAGTTTTATATGTTATTATTATTATTATTATTATTATTATTATTATTATTATTATTATT
>CAIGQZ010034880.1:4088887-4103289 GCA_903798205.1 Danio tinwini
AAGAAGAAGAAGAAGAAGAAGAAGAAGAAGAAGAAGAAGAAGAAGAAGAAGAAGAAGAAGAAGACTAGTAAGAGTAGTAGCAGTAGCAGTAGAAGAAAAGGAAGACATTTTTTTTATTATTTTTTATAACGAGACTCTATAATGAGATGCAAAAGCTCCCCTGCATTTTTCACGCTCTTGAACTTAATTTCCCTGTTTGTGTGTTTACATACTTTCCTTAGTTCCACAGATGTGCGAACACTACTTCTTTGTTGTAATAATAATTCGGCTTGGTTGTTTGGGAAAAGAAGGAGAGTGTGGAAGAAAAAAAAGGGGGACAATCCAGACAACCAACAAATCATTTTGAAAATGTTAATGAGAAATGAAGAGACAAAAAAAAAAAAAAAAGAGGAGATGAAACACAGGCTGCCCATACAAATTACTGTAATAAGCAGATCTACATTAAGGCTGCATAATATCCCCGACTGCATGGCTTATCACGAAGAAAAGCACCCGAAACGTCTATCTGGAGTGATTCTGAATTAATGTCTCATTACTCTTAAGCATCATCATTTTTGGATTTCATATCAAAATGGCAGCAAATTACACAGTAATTAGATATTTTGAGGGGGAAGAATTGCTTCTGGCGATAGATAAAATTACATCTCGGCTCAATGGGATGTGCACTGATGTTGCCAGGAGAAGACACCAGCTATCAATCGTTGGACTTAAAGTGTGTGTGAATGCGTATGTGTGTAAGGGTGACCTCACTCTATGAGCTCAGAGCAGCAGGCATGCTTTACTGCTGCCACTTTATAGAGTCAAACCACATTTCTGCTCTGCAGCTGCTCTGAACTGATCACAAGCTCACGACGCCCAGAACATTTACAACAGCCTGGATATATCATGTAGGAAGCTCTAGGCATCTGGTGTCCATCTTTGTTGTTATGGATGCTTTCAAATTATAGTTGTTGGCATGTAGTGTTTTGATTACACTCTTAAAGAATAGTAAAAAAAGAAATGGTGATAGAAAACTATACAGTTGCTGGGTAATCCAGTTTGTAAAAGTTGACTTATATAGAGTTAAAATGATATACCTGCACATATGTAACATAACATAAATGAAAATAATTTAATATATTATATTCAACAGGAGAAGGCTCTTAAAACATTAAAATTATTTAAGTCAAAAGGATTTTGTACTTGTACTGTACTTATTACTCTATATGATTTTGATTATTGTACTGATTAGTAAACTATAAGGTTAATTGTAATTCCATTGGAATTGTAACGCTGCTATCACCAGGTACCAGCAGCGAAAATCTTGGGATGTGGACTATGTGAAACATGCATTGTCTTCTGATGAGTCCTCCTTCACAGTCTTTCCCATGTCTGGGAGAGTTATGGTGTGGAGAAGCCCCAAAGAAGCGTACCACCCAGACTGTTGCCTGCCCAGAGTTAAGCAACAGTGATGGTTTGGGCTGTAATATCATGGCATTTCCTAGCCCTAATACTTGTGCTAGATGGGCATGCCACTGCCAAGGACTACCGGTCTGGAGGTCCATGTGCACCCAATAGTTCAAACATTGTATCCTGAAGGCGGTCCCATGTATCAGGATGATAAAGCACCAATACACACAGCAACAACACTAGTGACAGAGTGGTTTGATGTACATAAAAGTGAAGTTGAACACCTCTTATGGCCTGCACAGTCACCTGATCAAAATATTATTGAGCCATTTTGGGGCGTTTTGGAGGAGTGAGCATGCAGCTCACGTATTGACCTGACCACTATTCTGAAAGAAGTATAAAAAATATATAAAAATCTCTCTGGCCACTGTGTAGGACTTGTTTGAGAATTTGTAATTCCCAAGACAAATTGATACTGTATTGGCCGCAAAAAGAGGCCCTGTACTATACTGATGAAATCCAGGCATTTCACTTTCCTTGTCCAACCTCTGTATATGATGTCAAAGTTGATTTTCAGCCATATTTTGACCTTCATTGTGACATGATTGTTCATAAATCAATGTAAAAGTATTAAAATTGTGATTGTCTTCATTATTAACTTCAATTGACTACTGACTTTTTATTAAAATCTTAGCCACTGACCTGGAATTAAGGCAAACCTAACCCTTTCATTGAAAATATATTTTTTGGCCCACGCATGCATTGAATAATACACTGAAACAACTCTGATAAATAGTAATAGACAATTAAAATAATAATGATAGCCTATGGATAAAAATTTAAGATACATTTTTATATAGTACATTTCAAGCAATCACAACAGCAAGGTTTTTTTGCAGTTATTAAAAAGGTCTTGCTCGCATTTCACCTCCTAATCATCCTATTTAAATGTGACTCAGAAGGTTAAACCCCTCAGCAATACTTGAAAATACTTACCTCAATCTACAAATAATTATGAGTCCTCCTCACTGAGGGCAAATGTGACTATTACGTGTCATACTGCTACATAATGAAGCATGAAGGCTAGAGATGCGAGGAGCATCTGCACAGTCATAGACTGATGGGGATCTCATTTCCTAGCAGACCCTTGGGGCCCCAGAAGCACATCTGAGGCCCTGCCCACTCAACATTCATCTCGCCCTCCACTCGGGTCCGTCCATGCTCTGTCAGGTTCGTGGATTGTGTGCCATCAGCGGCCAAACCGTGTGCCGATACCATTAAGCCCCATGACAAGAGGCAAGGAGAGTGGTTTGGCAGAGGACACTATATTGGGCATTACAATGACATCCTGTTTTATAAAAGGTGGCGTCAGAAACAGGATTCAACCGTTAAAGATCAAATCTTCAGTATGCAAGGTTAGCTTTAAAAAAAATGAATTAAATTCTGATAATTCAAAGCTTTATTGTCCTCTGACTGTCTCTCCCCATCTGCCTTAGTCCCTCTAGGAATACCGTGTGCTATTTCAATTAACTCCAGGTTAAATGAACATCAGCAGATTCAGGGGATGAGTGGAACATGTGACAGTTTTTTTGGTTTTGATGAAGTTAAAGACAGCATTACCCTGGGCAAAACTAATTAGAATTGTTAATGCACCTACCACACCCCCTTTTGAAAAGTCTCGAAATGAGTCCCCGCACTTTTTCTCCATTATTTATTCTTTCATGTTGACACTTTCTAATTTCCAGGATCTGGGGATGATTAAATTAAGACCATTAATATGGTGAGCGAGTCCCATCGCCGACAATTGCGGGCACCCACAGCATGTATTTAAATATAGATTTAATATCTAGGACTGCAGAGAGAGAGAGTGTTTTCATCAGTGGTCTAAAGTGCTTAGTGTGCAGTTCGGGGAGACGTGCTCCTAAACATCAAAAATACATTTCCACAAAAAGGAGGAGGGATTTCGTCTTTAATGAGAAGTCGAATCCCAGCTCCAGTCATCCTCCACCTTTCTGGCTGCATTAGGCGGGGAGCGTGCAGAAATATCCACGCAAATTTAATTATGCTCATATTAAAAGAGGCTCTGACAGGGGAGGTAGCTATGCTGCATGGTTGAGAGCCTCCTAGACATTCTGGTGCAGTGGCTCATCCTGGATTGGCGGTTTAAACCGTGTGAAATCAAAATGTGCAATGTTTACAACGGAACTGGTCAACAATTAATCAGTGTAAGTTGATCTACTGTGAATCAAAATAATGTTGGTAATCTACAATCAAAGTCTCACCCCTTCTGCTTTTAGAGTAGTGACCCTCTGTTGATGTCAGTTTGACTAAGGCCCCATTTACACTGCCAGTTAAATGTGATCCAATTCAGATTTTTTGCTCATATGTGACACAGATCGACCCTGTTCTATAACCGCGTAAACACAAAAAACGCATGCATTCAGATAGTCAGAGATCGGTTTCAGGCCTCCTACATAAGTGGAAGTAAATCAGATATAAATCCAATATGTGACTATGCAACTTTCATGTAAACAGGCAGATCGGATTTATTGAGGCATTCCATTTGTACGTCGTTAAACTTGTGACACTGTGGTACTTCTCCGCGGTTTAATGACATAGAAGGAAAAGTTTGTGGAGACGCAGACATTGTAAACAACAACAGAGGAAACATGGAGGAAAGTGGTCAGTCGCCACAATTTGCTCCCACTAGACCTGAGATCTCTCGTACTGACAAATTCCTCTGAATGGTGGAGGACACCATATACAACCCATAGGTGCAAACTGCGATGACGGCTCTTTCCATCCTCCTCCACCTCAAAATAATTTTTAAGTTGGGCGAACTTTGTACATTTCGCAGAGATAAAAGCAAGACAATTTCTTCCACCGAGGATAGTGTGGCGCAGATGCTAGCATCCACCTTTGCGTATGCGCAACATTGTAAATTGTATGGCAAGTGTAAACACATGAATCAAATATGGGTCACAATTAAAAGAACGTGTAAACTCACAGGCAAAAACATCCGAAGCAAAAACATACAACAGGCAACAAATCGGAATTGGGCATCAAGATCTGACAGTGTAAACGTGACCTTAGATGCACCAATTGAAAGTTTATATGCTGATTCTGATTTTGTACAAACGTTCTCCATCAGAATTTTAATCATACATGGGGTCTCTATGTAAGCTGCGTGCATAACAGGGCTTGAGATTAAACAACTCTTGTCAGGTATTGTCAGAAATTACCACCTAATGTTACTCTGAGTCTGAATTGTGTATTTAGGCAGAAGTAATTTGACAGTTAAGTTTGTTTGCCAAACGTTTTTGTGGCTGAAAAAGTTCTGCTGCAGACGACTTTATGTGAGTGTTAGCGTGAAAAATAAATGTTGTTGACAAATGAGTAAAGCCTAGTGGTTTGAAGATTGGTGCCAAAGTATTAAACTTTTTAATTAATTATTATTTTGGAGCTGCACTGTAATACTAAAATACATTATTGGAATATGTCATCATCAGATGATTTGCGTCAAATATTTTATATATAAACTACTGTTATTCTGAATTACATTTTAGGTGTATTCTGTAAACCATGGTAAAAATATACAATAGTGCTTTTTTTATATAGTGGTCTCTCGCCATAATGCGGTTCACCTTTTGCGGTCTTGCAGTTTTGTGGGTTATTTTAGTGCATTTTTACATGTTTTTTTTTTTTTTACAGCACATTGTGTCCAGTGTCCTGGGGTGCGTTTCTTTTTAAAGTGTTTTTACAGTTCAGTTTTAGCGATCTTCATGTTTACAATTGTGCACCCTTTGTAGTGCACTTTGAAAACATTGATGTCATTTTGAACACAGCTGTCACTCATGACGAAAGCTATAGGTGACCTATTATTTAAAAGCGGATTTTATGTTACATCTCCAAAGCTTGTGAAAACAAAACACATAGCATACGTTAATGCTTTTAATTTATAGTAGGTGATTTATTAAGTAGCTGTACTGTATATGACATGGGCCTGTTGGTTAGAACATCTCTGCAGTGGTTCACGTGTCAATTTGTAAAAAGTAGACTTTTTAAAAAAAACTAAACAAAAAACAATATCCTACCTTATAATAATAATTATCATCATCATTGTTAATATTATTATAAAATTAGGAATTTTTTATTACCTAACTAATAATAAATATCAAATTTCATTTCTTAATAAATAACTTTATTTATTTATGTACTTATTTATAAATGATGTTAGAATATGTGTTAGTTTTTGTAAGTGATTTTATGTTTTAGAATATTATTCTCAATAATATTTGTAAAGGCTCAATAATATTTGTAAAGGAAACATATATGTACCGTTTTCATATATTAATATATTTTTTGCACAAAGAGATTATGGGGTTCTTCTCTAAAGAAGTTGTTACCACCCCATTTAGAGCGTCATTTTGGGTGTTTAACGTTATAACTAATGTGTAAAGATGGATCTGCCACACAGAAACTACAGGTTTTGGGAAACACTCGTCACTACATTGTCTTTTTCTTAAACGATGCATCGTACTATAATAGTTCAGCTGTGAGTTGCATCATTGTTTGGAAAACGCACCCCTGATTGGCTGTAGACTTTTGTCAATCAATCTCCTACCTGAGATTTTTAATAGTTTTTTTAATTATGTTTTATTTAAATATTTTACATTTTTTATTACGTTTTTAAAACTAAATCTTTACCTAATTTGACTGCTGGACTGCTCCACGATTGAGGGTGGAGGACAAATTTGTGCAGAACTAGTAAAAATTGAACTTTATTTTTTTTAGACTATCATCATACAAAATTAGATAGAAAATGAAGTTATGTATAATTTATAGGTATAATTTATACTTTTAAGTATTTATTTAGGGGCCTTCAGGTTTCCTGGGGCCCTAAGCAGCCGCTTACCCTGTTGGTTAAATCTGCCCCTGGCTGTACTGTTTTTTTTCTCCCCAACAAACCCCATCAATGTCACTGAAACATTCTGCACCATCAAAGGCACCCACGGTAGCACCCAAATGGCAGAAGAAGATGCTAACCATAGCAAAAAAAAGTTGGACGTCTGGACATGCTAAAGGAAAGTAAAAGTTACACAAGTGTTTAAACAAGAGAGAAAAGTATGAAAAGACTAATGCCTATTTGAAAAAATAGCGTAGTGTGAGGTTTTACAATTGTAAAAATTAAATCAGACTACTTCGCAAATTTCCCCTATTGTTGGCTATTTTTAGAACATAACTTCCACCAATAATGAGGGAAAATATAATATGATATAATATATAATATAGGAAAATCTCTTCTATTTTAACAACAAAATTGTGTGCACCGGTTAACAAACCAGCTAAAATTGCCCAGATGCCTAGTCAGGCTGGTGATGATCAGGAAAAAAATCATCCAATTCTGGTTTCTGACCAGTTGATAGGTTTATTTCTTGTTTCACAACTTCAGCCACAATATTTTTGATTACATCCTTCTTATCATTATTTTGCTATGAAGGAATGATTCGCAAAAACAAATCCCTGTCTCCTATACTCAATATTCCATTTCAGTTGGAAATACATCAAAATACTAAAATAAAAGCCTCAGCAACTTCTGATTCACACAGACTTCAACAACAGAGCTTTGGCCCTGACAACTGAAGAGATCTCTAGAACAAAACTCCTTTTCAGGTGAATTTCAGCTTAGCAGAACTAAACCTGCACAACATTTTATTACAGATCAATACAACTGAAATAACGTGTTAGCATCCACAGAAGACCTGCAATGTGTCTCCCAGAAAGCAGTATAAATATAATGTGGAAAACGCTGTCATTGAGGTAGTACAAAATTCTAGAATGGTGAAATGGGGAAATAATGCTTGCTTTGACACCAGTACTGTTTGTAAAATGCTTGATGGCAAAATGGCAGGTATCAAATTGCAGTCAGGAAGCCTTTGCCCTCTGCCTTTATGGTGTCCATGAGAAATACGTCAAATGTTTTGAAAAGTGATGCTGATTTGAGACATGGCAAAATGGTCTATGATGGCTGTTATCTCACAGCAAATATAACTTCTAGTGGTTAGCGCATACATGTCCTTGTGCAGCTCCTGCGGGTGACAAGTTCAAACCCATTGATCTTATGAATAGTGTTGTGTGTTGCCAAAGGTTTAAAGTATGGTCACATGGCAATCAAGACCATGAATATTTTTTTTACAAATATTTTAAGCAGAAAATGTGGCACCTTGACCCACAGAAAGCTGTTTGATTTGATTTCTGTTTGAGCTGATCTTCATAAAGCATTACTTATTATTATTATATTGACTGTTGTGAATTTTGGACCTTCATGGACATTCTATTTTTGAGGAACATGAGGAAAAACAGCTTGAATAATTTTGGATAACTAAAGAGTTTTAGTTACAGGGGACTTCTATTTTAATGGCAATTTTGCATGTTTTTTTTTCTGTGGATTTTTGCTTAAATAGTTTTTGGGTCATATCATTGTTTGGCGACACGGTGGCACAGTGGGTAGAGTTGCTGGTTCTAGTTCCGGCTGGGTTAGTTGGCATTTCTTAATGAAGTTTGCATGTTTTCCCAGTGTTCGTGTGGGTTTCCTCCAAAGACATGTGCTGTAGGTGAGTTGGGTAAGCTAAATTGACCATAGTGGACTTTTAGCAGTGAACATTTAAACCACATTGAAATGAACTAAACAGTAGTTCAACTCTGAAAACTAGACTGAAGCAGTTTCAATTTACTCAAACTTCTATGTTAAGCTGCTTTGACACAATCTACATTGTAAAAGCCCTATGTAGATAAAGATTAATTGAATTGAACTGAATTCAACAATAAAATGCTAAGCTAAAAATGCTTCCATCAGACGTTGAGATCAACTGAATGGATTCAATGGATTTAGTGCCTCAATCTGATTCTCCACACTGTCTTAATTAGCTTTGTGGTTTGCTATATTTGTTTAATTTAACCATACCATACCATACCAGTCTTAAACCGAAGCATATAGAAAACACAGTTTAATTAATGAATGTACAAGCACACACTCACCCTCTGTCTGGAGTGAATTAATTTGATGACAGCATTCACCTGGACATCATTATAGTGAATAATTTCCACTGCTTCCCTGTGTTAAAGCTCCTGGAAAAAAAAATCCATTACAGAAGAATATATGCAGAAAACTCTCATTTAGGAAGACAGCGGGGATTTTTCAGTCAGCCAGTAGCTGACAGTACATCAACACATTCCTGAATATGCAGTTTGATATTCATAATCTGCCCAGCAGTGGGGCTGTTGTGACCAGTTTTAATCTCAAAAGCTGTTGTTTGCGGTGAGCTGATGTGTTCATTGTGGCTCACACTGGGAAATTCCCTCGAATTGAAAAATTTCTCAACCACCTTATTTGCATGTAACTGAGATTAAACTGTTTTTCATGTACGCCATCAAAAGAAATCAATACACTCCACAAAGGAATGAACAACATGCGTTATTCAGGCTTACATCAGTTTGTTTGTTCACTGGGAAGAACCACATGGCCTTATGAAGAGAAATTAATGTATGTTTTGCAGAGCCAACTAGCCCATAATTACACAATTACCCTCTGATGGGGAAGGTATGCAGCATTTACACCAACACCATTTCGGTTTGCTGCAAGGTATGCCTTCAAAATTACTTTGTAAACAAGAAAACGGCACACAGATACGAGTATTACTTTGAAAGGTATGAAGGTAGTGGCTTTATGATTATACATACCATTCTGATGATATTACAATATACAGTAATAACAGATGTATTGTGGAATGGATGGCTTAGCACAGTATACCAGAACTGGACTATATTTTTTTATCATAATTTGTAGGAAGCTCATACTATTTACTTGCATTTTTTTCATGATGCATGTTTTATGTCTTTGCCATTTCTTTTTATCTGAAGATTGAAGTCTGCCTGTTTAGAATTGTCGATTTAATTGCAGTCAGCGCAGGTATGACTAATGTCGACTTTCTCTTTTCTCATTTGCCTCAAGTGTCTATTTTCTCTCTCTAGTTGGAAGTAATGAAATAATACAGTGGCGTTTGAATTGGTGTGACCACTCAGACAGCTCTTCGGTTCCCAAATACAATTATGCAGTAAGTATGATGCTCGGTGATAGACAAAACAGCAGGAGCTCATGAATATGCATGAAATGTCTTGGAATATAAATTAACAGGGCCTGGCCTCTCAGCTGACCCACTTAGGCTGTCAATTACCATTCTGGCAGGATGTCTGTGATAGGAAAAAAACACAATCATTCTTAGCATTCACCATTTACTAATTTACCTGCACATATGGGATCATTTAAATATCCTCAAACTGGCATACGCAATGACTTTGGTGGGTGAGCTCTACATTTGAATGAGATACAAATACAACTAAGGTGAGAAAACGTTGATAAGTAGGTTTCTGAACAATTATGTGATATCTTAGCAAGGGAGTGGGTAAGTGAGTTCCCCTAAAGAAAAACTGTAACCACTCGAGTTCAACTTTTACTGGGATTGAAACCGGAACCTCTAGCATGAGAGGTGGGCTTGCAGATGAGGCCTGTACAGACTGCAGCCTCCAGCATCAGTTGCCTCTTGAGGTCAGGGAAGGGAGGTTCACTTGCACAGCTCTTATAGCTGTCCTCTGTTACAATCACCTGCCCAAACCTCACTCACAGCCGAGTCATGTCACAAATTTAACTTCGGTTGTACATCCTCGACCTCGAGTGACGTTACTGGGATGGAAGCAAGGCTGTTAAAAACTACAGTCTCCTGCAGCAGTGCATGTCTTATCCACATCTTGAGGCCAATGGAGTGAGGTTCACCCACATCTCACTAGCTGGTGCATGTTATGCAACTACTTGTTTGGAAAATGGCCCATGAATTATTCACATTAGACAAGTAAAATGTGTTGCAAAGGGAAATTCAGGATGATTTAAAATGAATAATATAAAATTAAACCTTGGACATATAATATTAGCAAACTTTAAGCTATTAAAGTATAACAAAGTTCTAAAAAAAGTCAACAACAATACAGTGTAGATTGAACTTGGTGTCTGTCTCTTTATAATGCAAATGATTACAGTGCTGTGCAGGTAATGGAGAGCAGACTATTCAGATGTCTGCTACATTATCAGCACTCATAGGTATCCTGTGTGATTATGTGTGCAGGTGGGTGGAGAAGAAACAACACAAGCCTCTATGTCTCTGTTTGTCATGCTTCAAATATGTGTGCACATGTATGTGCTCATGTTTTGGTGACAGTGCTGTGTGGTTGATGGACTTAGTTTTTTTTTTCTTTATTTTCCCTGTGACACGGCCTGGCAAAGAACCAAATGAACTTTGACACTGTGGTTTTCTTCAAATGTAAAGCAGTCAGTCTTCAAAAGGAGAAAGTGAAAAGCAGTTTTGGCTTATATCCAAGGGTTGGGCACCATGCGTACCGGTTTAAGCTTCTTGGTTTAGGTGACCTAGGTGTATAAATGAGTTTTTGTGCCCTAGGCTATAAAAATGTAGACCAGGTAAGAAGCAGTGATGAATAATACAGGTGCCTGTTAAATTTTCCAAAATAGTGTTTTGCCAGGTGCAGAGAAGCTGATAGAGTTTCAAATGAAAGTTTAGGAAGACTGTGTTCACATAATCCTGCCAATCACAACAGAACAAGACTAAAATAACAGCTGTTTAACTCACCTCACTCTGACAATTCTCCGCTAATTTGCATTGGGTAAGAAGAAACAACTGCATTTATTAATATCTTTAACTGGTGGAGTAAATATGTACACCATTCAAACCTAAACAGGTCTACGCTTGATATTCCAGAAGGAGCTTTTCACATGTATATAACTTCACAATCTGGCAGCAAACACAAGTGAGGAAAATCAATAACCATCTAAGACTCTTGAGGACCTGCTCAATGCCCAGTCCCACAAACCTATTGAATCATTGCAATCTTGTTCTCTGCCTAGTGACAACCATCCCTCCCTCCTTACCCCCCCATCCCGTCCCCTCCTTCGGCCTTGCCGGGACTCTGTTAGCATTGTTAATAGGCATTGTTGCTGAATGAGGACCTCTGCTCCTCTCTCTACAACACAGCTCACAGCCTTGGCAGATGGATGGGCCTGACCTCGCTATCAGCTGGTCCCAGACACAAAGTCCGAAAGTGGCGTAACAAAGTAGGAGGAATGATGCCTCTGTCGGGAGACCGAGAGAAAGCCAGGCTCCCATAATGAAGTCAGGGTCCATTGTGGAAAGTTGCGGATAGGAGCATGGAGACTGCGGGGAGTAAAGGGGTCCATGCAACACAGTGCTTCCAGCCATGAGAAGAGGGAGGAGGGGATGTAGACCCACTTATACCCCCTGCCCTGTGATGAATGGCAGTAGTCGCTGAAAGTGAAATGCACTGGTGTGCCTTGGCAAAGACTGAAGGAAAAGGAGTCTGCCTGGAAACTGGGAGACAAACTCAGAAACTGCCCTTCAGTGTGCCAGAGTCAAATCTACAGTATGCTATTTTACATTCACACAATCAGATGGAAAGCTGGATCTTGGTTAGATAAGAATAGTAAACTTGTTCTAGTTCATCTACTAAGGGAGAACAAATGAACAAACAACTTGGGGTTTCTAAAAACAACAGAAGCTAGAAAACCTACAAGGCCTTTTGGCAAGCAGCAAGTATAAAGTATACCTACACTAGAAGGCATTTCACCCAAGGTTATTAATTTTCTCTGCAGTCAAGGTGAGCCAATGCATGGATGCAATCATACATTTAGGATTAGGAGGACCACATGTTATAATTTAATAATCAAGCACTGAAAGAACCCATATCGGTCAAATACTAATCTGAATCAGAATATGGTGGTTACAGCCTTGGGTAATATATAAATGAGAACGGTACGATCAATATGCATAGGGTGCTCATGAATATCAAACATCATTTAATTAACATGACACTGCACGGGCCAATCGGGTTCATTTGGTTTCATTCTGTCTCACAGCCTCTGTGGATGAGTATCCAGAAATCTCTTTTGTAATCAACAGTAGGTCTGAGATTTAGTACGAGATACAAAGAAAAAGAGAGTGAGAGATTGTCTAAGGACTGGACCATGGCTGCTCCCCCAGCCGCACTGGATCCCCACCATCTGCCCCAGCTGCTGCCTCTCTTTAACTGCCATTCTGATTGACAATGAACCCAAAGCCCTGTGATAATTGTGGCTGCTTGGTGACTTGGGCAGGTAATGCCTTCCTTTCAGGATTTATCAAGCTCCATCTGTTCCCGTTGGTATCTGACAGAGTTAAATCCCCCAACCCCACCCTCGCAACCCCTTCCTTCCCTGCCCCTCGTGCTTATTTCCTCAAGGGCCCAGAGGCCTCACTAGTCAAGCAAATATTGGGCTTTTGTGTGAGGATGCTTATTAGAGAGCTACACGGTGACCCAGAGGGGTAACCACACCCACAAAAGAGGAGAGAGCGAAGGCAAAGCATATTTGTTCAGTCATTAACTAAAGATAAAAGACTCCTTGTGGCCAGACCACTCCCTCCTGTCCTGGTTTTTGACTCAGTCTCACACTGAGGGTTGTGTGTCGTGTGCCGTGAACAATTAGAGGTGGAGTTTTTTTGCTTTCTTTTAAGTTCTCTCCTTTTCTGTCTTACATGGCATCTTACTCAGGATCCAGCCTCCTGGGAGGCTATTCAGAGAAGTGTGATCCTCATAGGTGTCAAATCACCTGAAGCAGGTGCACCCTAAGCACTGGTTAAAGTTGACCGTGTGTGTCTAATATAATTGGATGGGCTTATGTTTAAATCAGGAAGAGTGTCTTTAGATTATCTAAAGAAAAATGTACCTTAATGAGCTATTGTAAGTACTGTATAGTGTAGCCACAGTACCCAGTAGCCACAGTTTCTGTCACCAAATGGAATTGGGGAAAGAAAAAAAATGTTTTAATAAAATAGTTGTTATTCTGTCCATTGCAAAATAACATAAAATGATGAATACTGAAAACTTCTTACCAATGACTTCTATAGTATTTGTTTTTCCTACTTTGGAAGTCAGTGGTTACAGGTTTCCAAAATTCTTCAAGATATCTCAGGCTACGTTTAAGCTAATACGTTTTTAGTTTTAGAACGAAAAACGATCCATGTACACACAGGCCTTTCTGAAGAGATCTCCATCCACACTATACTGCTGAAAACACACTTCACGTGACCACACACACTCTGTCATGCGCTACAGCGTTTGTGGACATCAGAATCCTAGGCAATCAGCAGGTGCTTTGAGCACACCTCCCCAGGTGAGAGCAGCACATGACAGACAGTTCATAAAGGATCTACCTCTGAATCTCATCTCACTATAGTTATAGTTAATTGTGATATTTAATTAATTTTGTCTCTATCTAATGACTCTTCTGTCTTTTAGAATAGATTACTTACTCTCAGGTGTGTTTATTAATGTGTTTATTAATTTCTATAACCACGTATAATGATTCTGCACATTTGACTGACTGTTTGCCTTTATTTCCTATTTTATATTGTATATATACAAAAATAGTTTCCCTTTATTTACTATTTTATATTGTATAAATATATTGTGTTATTTATTGACATCATTGATTATTAAAACGTGTATTCAGCAAAAGAGACTGTTTCTTATTTTTCTATGAAAATGAAAGAATGCAATTATGAGTAAAACTTTATAATAACAACACTATAAAATCATTTATTAAGCATTAGTGAATCTTGTGAATTCATTATTTTTTAAGCACTAACTTACATTAATAAACATTAGTAAGCAGTTTATAACTGCAGCTACAAATGCTGTATTATTGACTTATAACCCCATTTATAATGTGCTTAATTATTGTACTTTCATAATTTGTGACTGGTTGATTTTTCATTACTAAATTAAGTATTGCATTATGTACAAAACAGTTGTATTTAAGAGTAGTTGGAAGTTTCTAAGATCATTCAGAATGTGTTAGTAAGTGATTATTAAACTATTGAAATTAACATATATAT
>CAIGQZ010034880.1:4119134-4133537 GCA_903798205.1 Danio tinwini
TAAATTTTATGGACAGAATTTTACAGTGTAGACTTGGGCTGGAGGTGATCCAGTTTGAGGACCACAGGATTTCATTTCTGCCATTCGCAAATGATGTTCTGTTGGCTTCATCGAACATAGACCTTCAGCAGTTTGCTGCCGAGTGTGACACGGCTGGGATGAGAATCAGCACCTCCAAGTCCGAGGCCATGGTGCTCCACAGGAAAAAGGTGGTTTGCCATGTCCAGGTTGGAAGAAAATCCGTACCCCAGGTGGAGGAGTTCAAGTATACTGGGGTTTGTTCACGAGTAAGGAAAGGATGGAACGTGAGATTGGCAGGCGGATTGGTGCAGCGGCAGCAGTAATGGTAAAGGAGTTGAGCCGAAAGACAAAGCTCTCGATTTACCAGTCAATCTATGTTCCTACTCACTTCTATGGTCATGAGCTTTGGTTCATGACCAAAAGGACAAGATTTTGGATACAAGTGGCCGAAATGAGTTTCCTTTGCAGGGTGGCAGGGTGCACCCTTATAGACAGGGTGAGAAGCTCTGTCACCCGGGAGGAGCTCGGAGTAGAGCCGCAGCTCCTCCACATTAAGAGAAGTCAGCTGAGGTGGTTCGGGCATCTGTTTCGGATGCCTCCTGAACACCTACCTTGGGAGGTGTTCCAGGCATGTCCTACCAGAAGGAGGCCTCCAGGGAAGACCAAGGACATGCTGGAGGTACTATGTCTCTCGGCCTGCCTGGGAACGCCTCGGAATCCCTCAGAGGAGCTGGAGGAAGTGTCTAGAGAGGGAAGTCTGGGGTTCTCTAAGACTCCCCACAACCCAGCCCTGGAAAGGTGGTTGAAGATGAATGAATAAACAGCATAACTGTAAAATTACCAGCGGTATTAGTAATGCAAGCTGTTCCACTATTGGATTTTTTTAAATAAATGAAGACTTTTCTGATGATTTGTCTTTGATTTCAAACTCTCAGCAGGTTGATGGATTCAACAAGTCAATCAGCCATTACTAACCCATTTGTGCTGTTTACTAATGTTAATTGTTTGACAGTGTGATTGCACTGACCATAGCTAGTATACAAATTAAACGATGTCTAATTATTTTGCATTTTATAGTTTATTTTTAAATAATTTTCTGACTCATTTATTTTTTATGAATTTATTTACTAGAGTGTTTCATGATGTATCTGTCATGGCACTAAATATATTACAGTATAACAGTATTAACATTCAGCAACAAATCAACTGCTCTGAACAAAAATGTTCACAACTAAGCATCTATACAAACAGGCTCATTGGAAATATTTGCTACATATTTGAGACCCCGCAAATATATACCCTGGACTAGGTCTTTTTGCTGTTTTTGCTTTCACAAATCTACTAGAGGGTGCCGTGTTCATTTTAACAATCTCAAATGCATTGCTGGGGTATATTTTCTTATGCACTGTCAGAAGTCATTTTGTGACCTTGTAGATTTCATTAAATTTAATATGTACACAATAAAATTAGAAAAATTCCTGTTTTTATGGCTTTTTTTGTTGCTTTGAAATTACTTGTCTGTAATAAAATGTAATACATTTTATTATACAATTTTAGCTATTACTTTTGAATAATTTCAAAAAGAGAAAATATTTATTAAATCCAACATGCTTAAAATGAGCATTTTCAAATTCACAATAATTGTCTGTAACAACGATCATAGCACTAAACGATTTCAAAGTCAGGGGCAAATGACAGAATGTCTAGCTAAGGAAAGGCTGCCCTCGTAGGATACACGAGTGATGCACACTCGTCATCACCTGGAGGTCGACATCTCTGCAATTGTCAAAGGACATTTTAAATTACTTTATTTGTATTGCTAAAATCAAATATATGTCATATTTTCGCTGGTAAAGAAAAAAAATATTGCTATTTGCACTTGTTGTGTTCGGTACTCGTGTAAGATTACATCGCATTGTTTGCTCAGGGATTTATTTCATTGCATGTGTTCAAAAGCTTATACTCATCAACATGCAATTAGTGTACTATAGCTAGATACCTGCCATTTCTTGTAAATCCACCAGGAGCCACTGTGGACATTTCTGGAAATCTCAACATCCTTCTCATATGTGTCTATGAGAAAAGTTGGCTTGTTGTTGTGCTTAATATTGACTGACCCACCAGGCCCTTCCCTAAACCCAACCGATAGTGTGTTCAAAAGCAAACTACAGTAGAAAAGCCTTTGCTTCTATTACAATCTCACACTGCTTTTTGCGAGTCTCATTTTACCTGGTTTCTGGAACCATCCTTCACCGGACTTGAACCCCAGTCCTCTCCACTTCGCGTCCCAAGTCTTACACTGTTCATGGTAAGCTACCAAGCAAGCACACTGGAAAAACCATCCACACGGGGGTAAGCAGTCAGCGGTACTGCCCTATTGCATTTGTTTTACACACAAAATGCAGAGTACCATCGAGCACATATTTGCTGGTTCTCTTAGAGGTAACCCTGGGTACATTTTTCCAATAAACCTGTGTTGCTTTCAAACTATATTCAGTGTGTGTGCCAAAACTTGTCATTTGCAGCAACTGGATGCATGGTTTAGTAAAACCAGAACCTTCTTTATTGCATCAAATATTTACTTGCTTGTTATTTTTGCCTGCTGATCCATAGCTGCATGCTTTTTTTATCACATTATGAACTTCCCCCTGCTAAGTAAATCATTATTATTGACTTTTCATTACGATGTAATGGGAAAACACAACTTATTCCTCATTTACACTTCACAGACATTCTTGCTCATTTTAATTGGAACACTGCAGGAGCATTTATGATGCCTTCTTTTGGCAGTTTCTTAATGCACTGAATGAATGTCTTGCCTGTGTGACCTCAAGCAGATCATGCTCTGCATGTTTTGCCCACTCAACCTTTAGTGTCTACCAAGAACGCAAACCGTACAAGAGCTCTGCGAGAAAGTCCATGCAAAGATCAAAGACAACGCAATCAATAAGATATATAACATAACAAATAATGCCGTGGGTAGCTCATTAATCCTAACAGAGCCTTATTACACTGTCTGCAGGTTTGTCCTGCTGGGTCACTTTGCTGTGTTTATTGAAATTCAGCACACTGGAGCCAAAACACAGAGAAAGATCACACTTCAGCAATACTGCTACTGAAGTACAACTGAGGGTCAGCCAAAGTGACCTGAAAGTTATAGGGGCTTTCTTTGGATTGTTTGTCTGGTGTTGTATTTTCACTTTTTGCTAACAAATGAGCTCATGTTTGATCGATAATTCATTGGTTGAGGCAGTTAATACTCGTCTATTCAGCAATGATTGTGAATGAATTGTTTGCCTCAAACAAGCAAACAACATAATATATTATATTTACTTTTAAAAAATAATGTGTCCTTTGCTTTCAATAACAATTATGTGGTGGAAAAAATACTTGATATCAAGGCTATTTATAAAGATGTTTTTTGTGGTGAAATACTGGAGAACAATAAAGGTTAAGCATACTACTTTGATAAAGTGAAAACAAAAAACATATTCTCTAAATAGTTGGAGGGGGAAAAAACGGTATGTCCCAATTTATAGCATTCATAAAACTTAAGATTTTTCAATAGTAGACTTCTGCTAAAACACTTAAAGTCTGCTCATCAAGATAAGCAACTGTCAACTATACAAATGGACTATGGAAACAATAGAGATGTTCTTGTCTGTGGTTAAGCACTAGTTTAACTCTCAAAAATAAAGGTACGCGAGCTGTCACTGGGGTGGTACCTTTTCAAAAGGTACACGTTTGTACTCAAAGGGTCAATTTGCTAATTAAAAACCTGATGTGGAACTGAATCTGTCTCATTTCGCCGTCTGATACTGTCCATTTCGGTCACGGGTGCTTGCTTTCAGAGCCTTTCTGAATGAATGAATGAAATATGCTGTTTTCCAACAAGGCAACCCGGGGTGCTGAATTATAATTGGCTAAACTGGCATTGTGCAGGTGAAATTTACCTAAACAAAGACAGCGTTCCGGCACGGAAAAAAAAAACATTTTCAAAGTAGAATATCCGACTTCAGCATTGTTTTTCAGTTAAACAGGGAAAGTATGTTTACATGGGATGTTTCTTATATATGATATCTGCACACAAATTATGGTATTTTTAATTACAGTACCTTTAAGTGATCACTTTTGACCTTTGTAATATTTCTATTATTGGGCAGCATGGTGGCTCAGTGGTTAGCACAGTCACCTCACAGCAAGAAGGTTGCTGGTTTGAGTCTGGGCTGGGTCAGTTGGCATTTCTGTGTGGAATTTGCATGTTCTCTCTGTTTGCGTGGGTTTCCTCTGGGTGTTCCGGTTTCCCCAACTGTCAAAAGACACGTAGGTGAATTGAATAAACTAAATTGGTCATAGTGTATGTGAGAGTGTGTGGGTGTTTCCCAGTGCTTGGTTGCAGCTGGAAGGGCATCCGCTGTGTAAAACATATGCTGGATAAATAATGGGACTAAACCGAAGGAAAATGAATGAATTAACTTAAACAACTTCATAGCAACAACCAAGAACACATTTTTGTCTAAACTTTAAAAACAGAAATAAATAATTCCTAACTTGTCTTGTTGCATCTTAATCTTCTAAAAACAGTCCATTCCAACTATGTAACCTCTTGTCACAGCTACATCTAGAATTTTTTTCTTATGGTAATAACAAAAAAAGCTTTTAATTAATCCTCGGTTAGACTGATCATATATAAATAAATTACCTGGTTGAGATGTCAGTAAGATTAATGGAACAACCAACAGACATACTATTTATGTAAATTGCATTATTACTCTCCGTAAACTCGAGACCTCTCTAATGGGTTTTGCTCACCTTTCAGGCAGGAAGCCACAGCACCCAGAGAATAGAGATCAAATGTGCCGGAGGTTATTTCACATCGGGATCTGGACCTTGGAGTCTTTAGCCTTCCTGTGCATTGGGGTGGTAAATTACGGGGACAGGTAAGGGCCGCTTTCCAGTCAAGCCTGTTTCCAAACACACTGTCACTGGGACTGCTTTAAAAAGGCATTTAATATAAATGATCTGGCATTGATTGTGATGGATTGGTTATGCAGAGACACCTTGCCTTCAAGGGCACCGAGAGATAAGCCATCATTCTGGACTGTACCATCCCAGCAGAGTCCAATGTCACCTGTACCTGTAATAACATAACCGCACAGGCCTAACAACAGGTTCTTACCCACAAAGCATCCAATAATGCCTTTAATAGGTGTCCTTTAACATTTTTATAGTAACATGTACAGTCACCCCATTACTTTCAATGAGAAACCTTTGACGTCAATACACTTGGTCCTTATGGAACTCATTTTTCACAATATCCTGACAATTTTCATCTAAAATGTGTCCACACATTTTATTGAATTGTATTTATTTATTGGTATACATTAAATGAGCTGTAAAGCATTTGAAAATGCAGAGATGATAATATTTTGGATATAAAAATGTTAGATATGATATATTCCAATATATCAATGGTGTTTTCTGCACTTGAGCTTTAATGAAGTGTTTTTTTTTTGTTAGTGAACCATAAAATTATTAAATATGGTGCTTTGTACACTTAAAAAAATATTAATTGCAAATTGCTGCAAACTTTTTATACACTGTAAAAATATATATAATCAATTAGTCCTGACATCATTTGTTTTAAGTCATTGTAACTTATTAAACTTAAGTTAATTACATTCTAACTTAATTTTATAAGTTACACAAGCTGTTTTAAGTCAGTTTAACATAAAACAAGTTCAATGTACTTGTATGGTTAATTTGATTAGCTTAAAAAAAATAAGGCAACCTGAATTTTTTTACAGTGTATAAGCTGAATTGAAACAAAAAATCATGTAGAACATTACTCAATTTAATGTGTTTAAATTCTATTCATAAAAATTGTTTGCAACCACTTACCTTAAAGAAAAAGTAAATCTAATGACTCTTTTTTTGAGTGTAGACAGAGGTTAATCAAAAGAAGTTTAATTGTACCTTCAGACACTAAAGTGATAAATTCAGTTGAAAAGGCTGCATTATCAATCAAAGGAGCTAGGCATTTTAATGCTTACTAGGTTTTGCTCCATCAGTGCAGTAAACTGAAATATTGTTTATGCAATTTTCAGATTATCATGAAATAATAAGTGATTGCTATTTTGTAATGTTTTTAAAGTTAAAGAGTTAACCCAAAAATGAAAATTAACCCATACTCACCCTTAAGGCTTCCCATGGCATGTGTATATGCCTTGTTTTTCAGTTGATTACAATTGGAGATAATAATAATAATAATAATAATAATAATAATAACAACAACAACAACAACAACAATTGATTCATTTTCCTTTGTCTTAGTCCCTTTATTCATCAGGGGTCGCCACAGCAGAATGAACCACCAACTTATCCAGCACATGTTTAACCCAGCGGAGGCTCTTCCAGCTGCAAGCCAGTACTGGGAAACACCCTACACTCCAGAGTGTACACTCATGTTCACACACACATACTTAAATGCCCAATTTAGTTTACCCAATTTACCTATAGTGCATTTCTTTGGACTGTGGGGGAAACTGGAGCACCCGGAGGAAACGCACGCCAATACGGAGAGAACATGCAAACTCCACACAGAAATGCCAGCTGGCCCAGACGGGACTCAAACCAGCGACCTGCCACCCCAAGTGTTCAGGGTAATTTTTAACACAGTGTTGTGTGGTTTAATAATGTTTGGAGAAAAAAAAAATAAATAAAAATTTTCATTAATGGGAAAATAAAATACCCATCAGGCAGTTTTTACTGATGTTCCACCACATTATTTTAATATGCTAATTTCGGATCTCAAAAAGTAATTTTGTATTTATTTTTAATGTTTGTTTGAACAAAAAAAATGCACTATAGATGCCACTTTTGTGAAACTTTGCAGATTTTTTTCTTTTTTAATGTGTGTAATTTATTTCTAAGAATATTTTTCCATTTATTCCTTTTTTTATTTTATTTTCTATTGTTTCTGTAAATGTGTAGCACACAATAAAATCCACAGTTTAAAAACTCCTTCATAGTCATAGGCCAAATGATGCAGAAAACACAAGGTTTAAATGTTTCACAAACCTGTAAACAGTCTAAATTCACTTGATATGTGGTTTTCCTGTGTCATCCAGTTACATCATAAACATGTCACATTGCTGAGTTGCATGAATGCTGCTCTCTCTGTCCATGAATCACCCCTATACTTGAAATATGACTGTAATATTCTGGTAATGCCATGAAACATTTTAATTTTCCTCTGACATCATTGTATGATTTAACCACATGTACGTGAATGCAGTCTTTGTGAGACTGACTTCACCAATAGCAACTTACTGTATACATGGCTAAATACAGTCTTTATAATTTAAATGTATGTCTTTGGAGGTTAATGCTCATTTAATGAGCATGTCATGTCCTGCCCTGTGAAGATGAGTTACCTCTTTTGGTTTGACTGCAGGGTTAGTTCCAGTGTATCAAAGACTAAATGCAGTTTGAAACCTAAATATGTATACATACAGTAGATGCCACATTTGTCCACAACAAACATTTAAATACATTGGCATCTTGGAATGGATCATTTTTTACAGTAATTTAAATAACTGCATTCAAATTAAAGTTTCACAGGGAAGACTATGTTGTTTGTATTTTCTTATGTAGATCAATATTAAAGGATTTTAATTTTTTTTGTTTGTTTTTCTTGTTGTGCTAGTTTATCCACTGAAGTCTATTGCAGATATACATGTCCATATACACATACCTGTCAACATTGGGATGTGAAAATAAGGGATATGCCCACCATAATAAGGGATTCCCCCGACCCCCCTTTAAAAAAAAGCCCCAAATTACTAAATATGTTAATTTGGAGTGGTTTTATTGTAAATAAACAGTTAAATGGTCAGTAATATGTTTTGTTTTTATTATTTACAAAAGAAAAAAAAAATAGTATACATTAGCAGCAAATAAATTAGCAAACCGTTTAGCTTATTAAAATTAATAGCTATTATAATGAAATAAAATAAAGCTATCAAATCTCATTAACCGTTTTTTCACTGTATAACTGATGCATTCTGATTAAAGAGCAACGAATGAATCTCTTATTTATTTAGATTTTTTTTCTTTTGATTGCATTACAGAGGTGTCACTTTAAAAATGCAACCATCTAACGTTAAAAAGAAAGCATTTAATTCCTTTCCTAACTATTTTATGCTCATTTAGGACAAAATTAGTAGTGTTTGAAAAAAAAAAAAAACACCAAGAATGACATTATTATTATTATTATTATTATTATTATTATTAATTATGTGTATGTGTCTGTTTAAACATGCACCCAAAAACCAGACTTTCCCTCCGCTTCAAATCGCATGTACAGAATCTGTTTGGGAAGCAGCCTCTCTATTTATCACTATGGAGCGCGTCAGCTGACAGTCATGCACCGCTATATGACTGTTTTGAGGATTGCATATGAATGGGAGACGGCACCTGTAATAAAAAGGAAGGGAATCCCGCTGTTTTTTTTATATTTACTTTAAAGTGTTTTCATGCCTAAACAAAGCAAAAGCACAGAACAGACTCACATTTAAGAGCAAGGGAGGCTTTGCTCTTAAATGTTTATTTGCCACCCTTCAGAGAAAGACTGAAAGTACGGGAGAAATATGGGAAAATACTTTTACGGGATGTCAAGCGGGATAGAACTGTAAAATATGGGAGAATCCTGGGAAAAACGGGAGGGTTGACAGGTATGTATACACTCATTGGCCGCTTTAGTAGGTACACAATATGGATCATTTTTTGCCTTCAGAACTGCCTTAATCCCGCGTGGCATAGATTCAACAAGGTACTGGAAATATTCCTCAGAGGTTTTGGTTTATATTGACATGGTAGCATCATGTAGTTGCTGCAGATTTCTTGGCTGCACATCCATGATGTGAATCTCCCGTTCCACATTCCAAAGGTGCTCTGTTGGATTGAGTTCTGGTGACTGTGGAGGTCATATGAGTACAGTGAACTCATTGTCATGTTCAAGAAACCAGTCTGAGATAATTCACACTTTATGACATGGTGTGTTATCCTGCTGGAAGTAGCCATCAGAAGATGGATACGCTGTGGTCATAAAGGAATGGACATGGTCAACAACAATACTCAGGTAGGCTGTGGTGTTGGTGCTAATGGACCCAAAGTGTGCCAAGAATATATGCCCCACACCATTACACCACCACCAGATGCCAAATTCTGACCCTACTATCCGAATCTTGCAGCAGAAATCGAGACTCATCAGACCAGGCAATGTTTTTCCAACCTTCTATTGTCCAATTTTGGTGAGCGTTTGTGAATTGTAGCCCCAGTTTCCTGTTCTTAGCTGACAGGAATGGCACCCGGTGTGGTCTTCTGCTGCTGTAGCCAATCCGCCTTAAGGCTCGACGTGTTGTGGTCATGTTTGGCCAAAACGATTTATGCCAGTGCCGGACAAATGCCTGCTGTGCCAGCTTTATGCCAAATCTGCTCCAGAATTCTTTGCTAGCTGGGTAGTCTCATATAGGACATAACTAGTCACTCGCAGATATAACTAGTCACTCACAGGACATAACTTGTCACTCACAGACATCATAGTCTCTCAGAGGATATATAGTCACTTACAGGACATCTCTCGCAGACATCACTAGCCCCACACAGACAGATCTGTGTTGATCTGTTCTTCTTCAGTGTCTTCCACAGATCATGACTGCAGTTTTTTTTTAAACATACAGTAATTGTATTACCAATGATTTTCCAGAATTATTTTTATGTCTTGCACTAAACTTCATTAATGCCACTTTGTTTAGAATCAGTTTAGGACTACTTACACTGCTGTCGTATGCCACTTCGAACACATCCAGTGTGCAATACCTTTGAGTTATCCTACTGTCCAGAATGTAACTGCCTTGAGTATAAATCGGCCTCTAGTTTCTAAGTGCACGTTCTTGGTTTTCATGTGATGGTTTCAGCAATGAAATGGCTTTCTAAGATTTAGGCTATATCACAATAAGAATGGATCGCCACACAGAAATGCAATCCATCTGACACCGCTCACTCCACGTCTCTCATGCCATACCTGGGGTCTGAGAGGCCAGACTTGCCCTTGATTCCCTTCTAAGGGAAATTACCCTGGATGTTGAATATGAGCCAGACGCTCATACTCATACCTTGCAGGTGTCCAAAGTCAAGGTCTCAGGCTTGTTCAGGCAATCCTCCCGGTCTAATCAATATGTCATGGAGCCTAGAATCGAAGTGAAATACCTCAGGCACGCCTCCTAATAAGATATTTGCAGCCATAAATGTAAGGATTAACGATAACAAATGACACGGGATGCTGAGGTACGGCTCGACGGTGCCTTCATGCATGTGATTTCAGGACGGGCGTTATGCTGTCATCAGGTTCATTACCCTGACTGTGTTATGGCCCGAGCAGGCTGAGTTCAATCATGCCGCGCAGCTAAAAATGCCCACAAGATGAAAACAGAGGCTGGGCATGGATTTATCAAAGCACTTTCATACGGTATCGAATATGAGAAACAAGGCAGCGGGCATCCATTATGATTTTGTCAGATTCCTTAACTTTGACATAAATAATAAATAGGCAGACTGATGGGTTTTGCAAGTCAAAGAGGGGGAGGATTTCTATAATCACAGGAGCAATAAAACAATCATTTACAAAAAGTGGCCATAAATATGTCCGGTAATGTAGACTTACATCACATGTGATCATTAATGAATGCCTCAGTGACACTGGTAAATTTACTTCCACATTTGAACAACAAAAGACAAGTATGTCTATATTACAGGCCAATGCTTGCGCATAAATATCAGATGTATTGAAAAAAAAATTCTGTAATGATTTTTTATTTAAAACTGTTCATACAATTTCCAAATTGTAACAAGGGAATAGCAAGTTTCAATTAACATTTTACAGTTAACATTTTAAATTAGAAAAATATTTTAGTGTGAAATGTTAGTAATATTTGCATAATTAGGTACACCTTTAGGTGATACTCTGTGATAGACTAGTGATGTCTGTAAGTGACTAGTAAAAGATATCAACAGCCAACTAATGTTTTGCTAATGTTAAGCAATACTCTGGTTTATCATCTCAGTGTGCATTTGTAATAGTACTTTTACACATAAACTCACCGGCCACTTTATTAGGTACACCTGTCCAACTGCTTGTTAACGCAAATTTCTAATCAGCCATTTACATGGCAGCAACTAAATGCATGTAGACATGGTCAAGATGATCTGCTGTAGTTCAAACCGAGCTTCAGAAAAGGGAAGAAAGGTAATTTAAGTGACTTTGCACGTGGCATGGTTGCTGGTGCAAGACGGGCTGGTCTGAGTATTTCAACAAACTGCTGATCTACTGGGATTTTCACGCACAACCATCTCTAGGGTTTACACAGAATGATCTGAAAAAGAGAAAATATCCAGTGAGCGGCAGTTCTGCGGGTGCAAATGCCTTGTTGATGCCAGAGGTCAGAGGAGAATGACCAGACTGGTTCCAGCTGATAGGAAGGCAACAAATGTTGTTGTTGTTGTTGTTGTTGTTGTTGTTGTTGTTGTTGTTGTTGTTGTTATTGTTATTATTATTAATAATAATTTATTAATTAATATTATCTAACTTTTGATTTATATATATATATGATCTATGATCTTGATATTTATATATATTGATTTATATAATCCATGCTTCTAATATCCAAAATATTGTGGTCTTCTGAGTTTCAGAAGGCTAGCATCCTTATTTTATTTAATAGTTTTTTTGCATCAGATATATTGTCTGATGAAAGCCAGCGCCAATATTTCATTGCTCCATATTATTTCTGTCATTTTCATAAAAGGAGCAAAATAAAAATTCGCTAAGTTTTTCAAGAAAAGCTTTTCAATTGTTCAGTTAGACTTGCTGTAAAGCATAACCAAGTGTATTTACTTGAAATACATACTCCGCAACTATGGACATTTTGATAACTGGTAGGCTATTTGATTTGTTTGCACACTGTCTCAGTTATATTGTGTGATGGAAGATGTGGGCACGCGCCATTTTTGAGTCCAGCTGTAACAGCTGTGCGGCCAAGTTCACTCGGTATCATTATGACTATACAAGCTTCTGTTACATGTACAAGTTAATCATTGATGAAGACTTAAATTTTTTGTTTCCATGACGAGCTTGGTTAGGCTACTTTTGACTGGACGATAGTGCCAAAATAAGGGACTGTCCTGGGAAAATTGGCACATCTAATCACCCTTATGGGTGACTAAAACAAGGCTATTCAATATTCTGCTACAGCCTCTCTGAGCGAAAGTTTAGCACTATCGTCACTGTTTCTTAACAGCAGCAAACTGAAAGGAATACTTCACATTATCGACGAGAGAAAGCATAACACAAAGGGCCGTTTCCCACGTCACAGCGTAAATTAATCTCCCAATCTAGGGCCCCCTTCTCCCGTGGCCCCTGGGGCTTCAGCCCCACCTAGCCCTTATGTTAATCTGGCCCTGAGCGTACCAATCTTCTGATGGCTACTTCCAGCAGGATAATGCGCTATGTCATAAAGCGTGAATCATCTCAAACTGGTTTCTTGAACATGACAATGAGTTCCCTGTACTCAAATAGCCTCCACAGTCACCAGAACTCAATCCAATAGAGCACCTTTGGGATGTGATGGAACAGGGGATTCTCATCATGGATGTGCAGCCGACAAATCTGCAGCAACTGCGTGATGCTCTCATGTCAATATGGACCAAAATCTCTGAGCAATATTTCCAGTACCTTGTTGAATCTATGCCACAAAGGATTAAAGAAATACTGAGAGCAAAAGGGGGTCCAACACGATACTAATAAGGTGTAAAAAATAGTTGTACAATTATTGTGCAAAAATTAGATGATTAGAATTAAACAAACAAACGAATGAACGAACGAATAAATAAATAAATGTGTCTTGTGTCTCTGTCCATAAAAAAAAAAATAATAATGAGTCCATCAGTCAATACACACATTTAGTTGAAAGACTTTGGTGCCGATATTATTCCAAGACTTGACCTCTCAGTTGGGAGTTTACATGTGGCGGACGCATGTCAGACATGTTTGACTGTTGGCCTGTGAATGGGTAGGAGGTAATCATGATTGTTTAAATGCTGCTTTGCATATGCATGCATCATTAATTAAATGCTAATTAGGACCAAGCCATACTTGTGACTCTCCTTCTAAAGACATCAAAGGAAGGTTATTATAGAGGACTCTGCAAAAGTAAGATATTTGTGTTCTTTGATATTCTTGCTGGTGTCGTTCGTTCGTTCATTCATTCATTCATTCATGCATTCATTCATTCATTCATTCATTCATTCATTCATTTATTTATCTATTTATTTATTTACTAAAAGACTATGGCAAACTACTTAAATAATTTATTTCTTTATTATTGCATTTGGTTTATTATTATACCATTATATACATTAACCTGACATTTTAGATTTTATTTTATTTTTTTACAGAAATAAATGCAAACTCATTGGCCATACCATATGTCATAAGAGCTGATGTCAATATCTGATTTAATTTGAGCCGAACATGTCACTCTTGGTGACTCACAAGTTTATCATCTGTTGACAAATACCCAAACTGAAGCTTATGAATTATAGATATCATGAGCATAGTTCAAGCTCCTCCGAACTCTTCCTACAGGTTTGTGTCAGTTCATTCACAGCCAGAGGGGAAAAAAACTGTGTCAATTGTGGGTGTGAGACTTTACAGGACATCAGGGCACAAAATCCACACACCGTCAAGTGACACTGCTGCAGATTTCATTTAGCACACTCAGAGTGTTTTTTTTTTTGGGGATGACATCTGCTCTTCCAAATGCACCAATGCAACAGCAAACTTGTCATTCTATATTTACATAAACACAACCTGCCATGTTTGTGAAACTGATTCAACTCATGCTTGGTTGTTGTCTCTTATTTGATGATTCTCTTTTCTGTTTTTAGCACTGCTATCAGGTTGTTGTTTTTTTGTTTTTTTTTCCAGAGATTCCCGGTGTGTCATTTGCAGTCTTTGTGGTGTAGATGTGAAGTTAAAACAGTTCTTTTGAGGAACTAGTTCATGTCTCTCTGTGGGTTCTGGATTAGGATGTTGGAAGCCCATGACTAACATCTTGCAGTTGAGCTTTTTTTATCCCTGCCTGCCAAATTCCCACTGCACAGCCGAGCTCCAGTCAGAGCCAAAAGGGGAAGTTACTGAGGTATTTCAAGCACCTTTACTGCGTGTGCCACTTAGCTAATAAAAATGCTTATATACATTCAAGAAATATACAACAGCAATCAATATTTTATGTAGCTGTAGAGGCATTTGATCCACCACAA
>CAIGQZ010034880.1:4138537-4150070 GCA_903798205.1 Danio tinwini
TTTTTTATTTTATTTGTAATTTTTTATTTTATTTTATGTTATGTTTAAAGTTTAGTATTTTTGTTTGTTTTTTATTCACTTGACTGCAGCAGCACACATACAGTTAAAGTCAAAATTATTGGCCCTCCTGTGAATTGTGTTTTCTTTTTAAAATATTTCCCAATTGATGTTTAACAGAGCAAGGAGTTTTTCCACATTACTTCCTATAATATATATGTTTTTCTTCTGGAGAAAGTCTTATTTGTTTTATTTCAGATAGAATAAAACCAGTTTTAATAATAATAAAAAAAAACATTTTAAGATCAATAGTATTAGCCCCCTTAAGCATTGTTCGTTGTTTTTTTGTTGTTGTTTTTGTCTACAGAATAAACCATCAGTATACAACGACTTACCCTAACTTGCCTAATTAACTTTACTTTAAGCAAAATACTAGGATCCTGAAAATTATCTAGTAAAATATTATGTTCTGTCATCATGGCAAAGATAAAATAAATATATTAGATATTAGTTATTACTTGGGGAACAGAAATTAAGGGAACATTTAAAAGTGGGCTAATAATTGTGGAGGGATAATAAATCTGACTTCAGCTGTACCATCTAACCTACATTTACCTCTTTTGCACTGATGATCACCCCTTTGACATATTGTCTGCATAAAATTAACTCTTCTGAATAGCTTCATGCAACCACATTACCATCATTATCACTAGCTTTCTCAGAAAAATGGCTAAAAACTTCCAATCCCTTTGCCACTAAAACCATCATTGTAAACACCCCCACCACAGAGTTATTAATCAGCAGCCAGCGTTGTGCTTCACAATTATGTCATTTATCAGAGGACCACATTTGAAGAGACGAGTCTGCTAGTAAAACACCAAATCCGATTTATTCTGCTCCGTCTTATCCCTCCTTTTGAGAGCAGGCATGAGGGAGGGGGCTCCTGTCGTTCCCACCCTACCGAATCCCCCAAAAAAATGAAAAAAGACCAGAGGGAAAGGGAAAAGCGTAAAAGAATGGGACACAAACAGCGACTCAGGCAGGACTCCAAGTGGAGCCGTCCACAATCTCCTTCCTTGCTCAATGTCCCATGACAACAAGGTGAGATGAACAGCAGAGGTTAGTCTGAGCAGCTGCTTCCTGGGCTGGAAACTCCGAGCATTGAGGACCATCTGTCTATATGTTCACTGATGTATATGGGAGCCATCTATCAGACTGCAGCCCTGCAGCTGCTTTCTCGTCAGGCCTGCTGCCTTTCTCTAGGCACCCCAACAATGGAAGCCAGTTCTTCAGCTTGCGTCGCCTGCAATGGCTGATTTGATTAAGTCCCGAGCTCTCATTATGTTGGGTTGGGGTGTAGAATTTCAATGATAATCCATAATGCATGACCATTTTTTTTTCTTCTCTCCTCTTCGTTTTTTTTATTATTTGTTGCCATGGCAACATAAATTCAAGGTTACTGGCTCAGACGCATAATTGGGTGTGCACTGAGCGCTGAAGAGGTGCTGTTAAAATTCCCCTCATGAAAGTGGAGCATCAATCATGTTGTCGCAGATTGCAAAGTACTCATAATCAGATGAAATGCCTTGGAGAGAGAGTGTGTGTGTGTGTGTGTATCTCTCTGTGCGAGAGAGTGTGTGTGCGTGTGTGTTAAGAAGAGCTGCATCTTTCTTTCATTGAAGCTGAGGAGTGAATGGGAGCACTTTGTCTCTTTCGCTCTGCCTAAGTAAAACTGGACTATCTCTGGCAGTCGCACAAGCCTTTTTATGCACTTTCTTGTAAGTTGGTCTCACTTCATTTGGCTGCGCCCGGCTCTCTGAGACTGGAGTGTGTGTGAGAGTGTGTGTGAGTGTGTCTAAGTGTGTGCGCGGCTCTGAAATGAAGGGAATCATTTCTCACTAGAGATCACCAGGCCTTTGACAACTGCAGCCTGCAGCCCGGAGCTCATCAAACCTATTTTAACACCAGACAAAAGGCCAGATTTCCACCCTTGTGGCTTCCTACCGCTGTCGAAAATCCTGGTGTGCTGCTTATATCTTAGAACTTTTTTTTGTTTCCTTCTGGGGGTAAGAGAAGATTTGGTTTTATGAAGATGTGTCGGTCTGCATTTCCGTCTCAGTTTGGTCTGTATAACTAGGAGCTGCAGCTGATTCTGAGAAAAGAAAAGTGCTGTGCAACAGTATAACTGTATAGATATACACTGAAATCTGATATAAAGCCTTTTAGATTTGTCTAGTTGTTTGTTTGTTTGTTTGGTTGGTTATTATTATTTTTTTTTTGTATTATTATTATTATTAGGTACACTTTACTAGTTCTGCGTTCAACCTGCTTTTGCCTTTAAAACTGCCTTAATCCTTAGTGGCATAGATACAACAAGGTACTGGAAAATTCCTTAGAGATTTTGGTCCTTATTGGCATTTGCAGATTTGTCGGCTGCACATCCATGATGCAATTCTCCCGATCCACCACATCCCAAAGGTGCTCTATTGGATTGAGATCTGTTGATTGAGGAGGCCATTTGAGTACAGTGAACTTGTTGTCATGTTCAAGAAACCAGTCTAAGATGACTGTCATTTTATGTCATAACGCGCTATGCTGCTGGAAGTAACCATCAGAAGATGGGTACACTGTGGTCATAAATACCTGTCAACATTGGGATGTGAAAATAAGGGATATGCCCACCATAATAAGGGATTTGCGTGTACAGAATATGTTTGGGAAACAGCCTGTATTTATCACTTTGGAGCGCGTCAACTGACAGTCATGCACCTCTATATGACTGTTTTGAGGATTGCATATGAAGGGGAGACGGCACCTGTAATAAAAGGAAAGGGAATCCCGCTGTTTTTATATTCATTTCAAAGTGTTTTCATGCCTAAACAATACGAAAGCACAGAACAGACTCACATTTAAGAGAAAAGGGCGGCCACTGGTGGTTTGGCAGTATGAGTTGCATATAGGGAGGCTCTGTTTATTATATATGGTCATAAAGGCATGGACATGGTCAGCAACAATATTCAGGTAGACTGTGGCGTTGACACGATGCTCAATTAGTACTAATGGGCCCAAAGTGTGCCAAGAAAATATCTCCCACATCATTACACCACCACCACCAGTCTGAACTATTGATACAAGGCAGGATGGATGAAAGGCAGGATGGAACTCTGACCCTACCAATCTAAATGTTGTAGCAGAAATGGAAAATCATCAGACCAGGCAACATTTTTCCAATCTTCTATTGCCTTAGTTTCCTGTTCTTAGGAGGCACCCAGTGTGGTCTTCTGCTGCTGTAGCCCATTCTCTTCAAGGTTTGACGTGTTGTACTTTCAAAGATGCTCTTCTGCATACCTCAGTTGTAACGAGTGGTTATTTGAGTTACTGTTGTCTTTCTATCAGCTGGAACCAGTTTGGCCATTCTCCTCTGACCTCTGGCATCAACAAGACATTTGTGCCCACAGAACTGCCGCTCACTGGATATTTTCTCTTTTTCAGACCACTCTATGTAAACCCTAGAGAAGGTTGTGCGTGAAAATCCAGTATATCACCGGTTTCTAAAATACTCAGACCAGCCTGTCTGGCACCAGCAACCTTTCCATGTTCAAAGTTACTTATATCACCTTACTTCTCCATACTGATGCTCAGTTTAAACTGCAGCAGATTGTCTTGGCCATGTCTACATGCCTAAATGCATTTAGTTTCTGCCATGTGATTGGCCGATTAGAAATTTGCATTAAAAAGAGGTTGGACAGGTGTACCTATTAAATTGGCCGGTGTGTATGTTATCATTATTATTATTATTATTATTATTATTATTATTATTATTATTTTTATTTTTATTTTTTTTTAGGATATTACAGTTAGCACTACAGTTTCGTATTGGTATTTAAAAGACCACTACATTCACATCTTACACTTTTGTGGCTCTAATTGTACATATACGTCTGTTCATCTGTCATAAATGTAAATAATGTTAGAGCAGACTCTGAGGACAGATTAAGGGTCAGGGTCTCTGTCTCTCTCTGTGGGTGTGCAGTAATACTCAAACTGAAACATATGTACAGGCCTTTATGTTTATCATTGTATAAGCAAAATAATTGACTCTGGTCCTTTGAATTATTAGAAAGTAATGCACTCCTAAGGTGTAAGAGCCATTTTACTCCATGTGCATTATTTTGTAACAATTCAACAGCTTTGTTTATCATCAATTATTCCTTACACATGCGATGAAAGTTTAACAACCATAACAAAACCACAAACAAAAAAGTAATCTCCCTCAAAGCTAATTTGGCAAAACAAAGACAGAAGGGTCATTATCAGGCAAGTGTTTTTAAAGTCCACAAGAAAGGCCATTTGTTTCAAGTTCAATTTCTCCCTCTCTGCTGCTGTATTTATAAGAGAGAGAGAGAGAGTCTGATGACTGCAGCTCTGCAGGGATCCAGACAAGAGATCACATTTGGATTTTAATGAGCTCCTGATCCTGTACTCACTCGCACAGGTGTGGATCTGCCAGGAAAGAGCCGCTCGGGTTCATATTCATTCTTCCTGTCAGTCCAACCCAGTCAATTGATGGCTCCTGTAAAATTGACGTTTTTTCATCGTGCAGTGAATCATTGTGAGTGATGATTGATTTTGATATGAGCCTGAGGGATGACAGCACCCGGCTTTCCAAGTCATTCCCGGGATGTGTTTGTGTCACTGGAGATTTTTTGATGATGAATGATGAAGCACATATAAAAATGAAACTGATGTATTTCTAGTTCATAAAACTGGCAACGAGAATCTAATTGGCCTGAAAAATGCATTTGTTCTTGATTTTTGTAAAGCTGTCACTCACTGCTCTCAGTTCTCATAACAGGGATTTAATTATGCAGATTAATAAATGATTTACAGTATGGTATAAAACTACAAGGACGCTTTTTTGAAACTTTTAAAACTGAAGATAAACTACATAAAACATTTCAAATGTATACCATAGAATGAAGAATTGAGTGATACAAGAATTTAGGTTACTGATTTTTCGTTTATTACAAATTATATAATCAGCATGTCGTCTTGAGTTAAAATCAATGGCTTATGTTTGTCATGTTATTTTTATTATGATTCTCGCACCTACTCAATTGCTTGAAACATGCAATGTGTCAATTTCTCAATTCATATAATAATCTCTAATAACAGGGACTTAATTATGAATGAATAAATCACTAATAGCACGGTCCAAAAGTGTGAGTCAACCTTTCACAAATTAGATATAATGAACAACGGTGAAATATACACAATACAATAAAGTACAAATAATTTAAAAAGTAATGTTATAGTATATAATATTACATACCACTAAATTAGTTGAATTAATTAATAAATAAAATTGTACATGTTTTACTAATAATGTAAGTTGTGTAATTTCTGTGAATCTATCAGAATTCTATTTTCTAATTTGGATGTAATTATGCACCTAAATAGTCAAAGTAGTTTTGATAGTAGTTTTTCATACTTTACACCATTTACACCACCTGACAAAAGTCTTGTCGCTGATCCAAGTTTTAGGAACAAAAAATAATAACTTGACTTTTAGTTGATCATTTGGTATCAGAAGTGGCTTATATGAAAGGCAAAGGCCTTCAGATTACCTTTATTTTACCAAAATAAAATATGATAATGCCTTTATTTTTAATTATTTAATTAGGACAGTAAGGTCTGACTTTGCTTAGATAAAAGTCTTGTCATTTAACAGAAATAATGTACAGTATAGAATATAAAGTCATGGTGCAGTGGGCAAATAATTAATATTGTGTATGACTCCCATAAACTTGGAGCACTGCATCCATACATCTCTGCAATGACTCAAATAACTTATTAATAAAGTCATCTGGAATAGCAAAGAAAGCGTTCTTGCAGGACTCATCAAGTTCATCAGTTCATCAAGATTTCTTGGATTTATCTTCAATGCATCCTCCTTCATCTTACCCCAGACATGCTCAACAATGTTCATGTCTGGTGACTGGGTTTGGGCAATCCCGGAACACCTTGACCATATTTGCTTTCAGGAACTTTGATGTGGAGGCTCCTGGAGAAGGAGTGCTATCTGCTGAAGAATTTGCTCTCTCCTGTGGTTTGTAATGTAATGGGCAGCTCAACTGTTTTAATACGTCAGGCTGTTAATGTTACTATCCACTCTGCAGATTTCCTGCACGCCCCCTTACTAAATATAACCCCAAACCATGATTTTTCCTTCACCAAACCTGACTGATTTCTGTGAGAATCTTAGGTACATGCTGGTCCCAATAGGTCTTCTGCAGTGATCATATGTAGGGATGCAGTTCAACAGATGATTCATTGTAAAAATCTACCCTCTGACACTTTTCTAAATAATCAACTAGAAATCAAGTTATTATTTTACAACTAGGATCAACGACAAGACTTTTGTCAGGTTGTGTAAACCTGTAAAGAAAACAATTTATTAAAATTATGCCATCAAATTATTTTAAAAATATCTGAAATGTCTCACATTTAGTATTAGGCATAGCATTCAACTTATTATTTATTATTATTTTAATTGTACTTTTCATGTTTGTTTTAAGTAAACTATTACTTATTTATGATGATTTTCATCATTGTTCTATCAGCTATTCTATTGAAATGGATAAATCATCTTTCATTTACAATTCTTGAATATTATAAAATAATATCAGTTTTAGAACTTCCCTTGTGGAACGTTTCAGTCAGTTTATTTGTCGAGTTGAGCATGTCAAATTATCTTTCACTTGCCCCTTGAAAATAAATCCACTTGTCCCATATCAAAAGATAAGTTCAAACCTTACCATTTACATAACAATATACATAATACATAATATTTGCATCCATAAAAACAGGTAACCATTGACTTCCATATTCATTTATTTAACTCAAAACAGGTTTGCGATAACGAAATGTTATATAAATGATGACAGAATATTCAGTTTTGGGAGAATTATCCCTTTAAGACTCTCTGTGTTCAGGATTTATTTAGAAGAACATAAAAAATCAGTGGTGTGCAACTGGGGGAAGCAAGCTGATGGTCCACAGCATTTAAAGAATTAAAAGAATTCCTTGCTCATTCACGATTTGATTCAGGAGGGTTATGGAGGTCTTCGTCCTCTATTGTATTGGGAGAACATTGTTAAATCTTTTGTCTCTTCAACTCTTCAACTTGTGTGTGGAAGCAACCCTAGAGCTCGGCTGTGTGAAACTGGCTCTGTTTTATTAGTCGAGGAACAGCTGTTTGGAATCAGCCTGAAGTTGGACTGTTTATGTCAGTGTGTTACAGATGTTCTTAAACCAGCAGTGAATGATGTGAGAGCATTCATAAGGTTCAGGGCAAAATCTCTGCGTTTAGCTTCCAGCAGAGTCTCAAACTACTGACATTAAGATGATGTTTTAAATTGTGTCTGAAACTGGGCAAAAACAGCTAGGACTTAAAGAGATAGTTCACAAAAAAATGCAAAAAAATGAATGTTTGCTGTTAATGTATACTCACCCTCAGGCCATCTGAGGTGACTTGTTTTCTTTCATTTAAAATAGTAAACCTTAGGGATTCATATATAAATACATGACTTTGAGAGTCAAGAAAACCTATACAGGCAACACAAAATTAATAACTGTATATAGGGATTCGCTGGATGTTCGACCACTGAAAATGATGATTTATGGTTGAAAGAGGAAAATAGGCAAACATTTGAGCCTAAAATGTTAGTGTTTAGCACACTGACTGCAACATCCCTCCAACTGCACAGTCGTCACTGCACTGTGTAAAGTGTTTCACTTTGCAGAAAGCCCTGGACTATAAAACCCATTCATTTCAATGGATTACGCATTGCAAGTTACTGCACCGACTAGCAAGAGAAATGGAGCACGCCATTTAACCACACATGGTCACTGTAAAAAATGCCATGTAACAATATGTATTTATATTGTGCCTTTATTATGTATGGCCATACACCCAAAGCACTTTTACAATGATGTGAGGGGGTCTCTTCTCACCTCACCAACATCAAATTTGCTTAAAGTGCTGACAGGACATTTCTATGTACTTGTTCCTGCTGCTTTCATAAGTTATACTGTGCTGTTTTGGCAACACTGGTAAAATGATGGCTCTTGATTATGTAATGTTACTGTCAGTCTCATGTGTGCTAGATATTTTTAATACTCAAAAAAAAAAAAAGTATACTCCCCGTGTTCGCGTGGGTTTCCTCTGGGTGCTCCGGTTTATATACCACAAGTCCAAAGACGTGGTATAGATGAATTGGGTAAGCTAAAATTGTCCGTAGTGTATGAGTGTGAATGAGTGTGTATGGATGTTTCCCAGGGATGGGTTGCAGCTGGAAGGGCATCTGCTGTGTTGAACATATGCGGGATAAGTTGGCGGTTCAATTTGCTGTGGCGACCCCAGATTAATAAAGGGACTAAGCCGAAAAGAAAATTAATGAATGAGTGAAAAAATGTATATTATCAAATAAAACAATTATAAAGCATTTTAGGCTTCGGTGTTTGGGCAAGTGCATCCAGATTTTTCTTTGCCCCAAATATTCATTTTGGTACATCCTTATCTGTGACTTCTGCTAATGCATTTAGGTCCTTTAGAAGCAAAACGTCTACTCCCACATAACAAAATTTATCTGGCCCAGCTCTGACCCAAACAATCAGCTTTTGCTTGGCCTACATGCCACGGTGAATTACGGTACATGACTGGACTAAGTCTGGCTTCCGGACAAGGGCCAAACTTGGAGCATATCTGAACAAAGTCTTGGCCAAGTCAATAACCAATAACTGTTAAAAAAAATTAAAAAAGTGTTTCACTTGCTCAAAATGTAGAGCTCATTTCTCAAAAGCAAGTATTCATGTCAATGAAAGTGTTAATGCCATCAAGATAAAAAGTCCTCACACCATTGTTTATGAACAAGATAGTCAAATGGCTTTGTCATGTTTTCATTATGACAGTTTACTCTGTACAGTTTTTTCCAATGCAAAAAAGTCAGATTTTGGTGACACGTCCTGAAAATGCTCAAGACAGCACTATATACTATTTGCACAACCATTTGAAAACTACAGTAAAGTTAGACATTACTGCATTTAGTGAAATATCTGAGTACAAGACACTGAATATGTATGTTTCACATTTTTTACTGCATATGCTCTTTACAATTCAAATTTATTCACAGCATTGTGCAAAAGAATACAGTAAATACACCCTTTTTACAGTTTTTCTCAGTGGCTTTGATGCATTTCTCACAACACTATTTACATTTGCACAACAGTTAAAGCATTTCTCAAAACAATTAGTACAAACTGCAAAACCTAGTGGATAACCTGCAAAAGCGTGTAACTTGCTCAAAATGGAGAGCTCATTCCTCAATAGCAAGTATTCATGTCAATGAAAGTGTCAGTGTCTTCCAAAATCTGCATTTAGTGAGGTATCTGAGTACAAGACACTGAATATGTATGTTTAACATTTTTACTGCAGATGCTCTTTACAATTCTAATTTATTCACAGCATTGTGCAAAAGAATAAATACACTCTTTTTTTACAACAAACATAAACTCCCTTTGGGTATACTGTACACAACTGTAAACACCATTGCAGTGCATATTGAAACTGAACCTACAACATACACAGGTCTGTAAATCATTCATGAAATTGTTCAATTTAGAAGACATTTTCAGAAAAAAAAAAGATTTAAAGTTTTTAAATAGAATGAGCTTGACAGATTTTGACAACTAGTTCAACATTTTAGTATGTAATGACTCAAGTAATGAAATGAGGACTGTTAGTTTTATATGGAATGACTATTCAGCATTCACAAGTTTAGTTAATTTTTACTGACATGACATAAACAAATGATAATGTTACAAACAGCAGAGAGTTGTATGAAAGTAAATGATGCATGTTCAAAATCATTTGCAATTTATATAAAGGAATGAGAAACTGCTACTATGATGTGCACAAATGACTAATTGTTTTGAGAAATGCATTAACTGTTGTGCAAATGTAAATAGTGTTGTGAGAAATGCACCAAAGCGACTGAGAAAAACTGTAATAATGGTAATGGTTAGTATGGTTAGTATAAACTGTTAATAATAATTTGGTTAATAAAATATATGTATAGGTTAAATTTAGTTATTTTGCAACATACAGAACAAAAATAGAATAACAAATTCAAATAATTAAATCTTGATTGTTTCCTGGATTAAACTGGAATTTCCTGGATGGTAAAGGCATTAGAAGATACAAACAAAAGGATGGAAATTACTCTGTAAATTAATCAATATACAAAACAATATTTAAAAATAATATATATTTTAAATGTGGGTCAAGAAACGTACATGGCCCACATATCAATTTTTAACATCTGGAAATAGTACATTTGACATCTGGTCCATGTCATGCATGCCATCTCAAAGACAGTGCCACCTTTGCCAAACCCGACCCATGTTTGGCCCACATGCTGTATGCCAGTGCAGAATGAATGCCTGCTGTGCCAGCTTTATGCCAAATCTGGGCCAGAATTCTTAGCTACCTGTGAATATTATTTAACAACACTGAATATATCTTAAACAACATTTATGCAACAAATACATGCATATTTTTGTTACTAATTACAAATGCTTGCTTAACAAATGTATTCAAATACTGATGTAAATAATATGTTTAACTACCATTCTGAAAATGCAAAAAATCATTAATGCAGAATCATTAATTTTATCACTAATGTTTCTCAACAGAGCTAAAAGATAACCGAATTAGAGATTCCATGCCTCATGAAATGACTTTGGGTGTCCAGATGCAGAACCACAAAATCATATATGCAAATTGTTATATTTTCCTTTCTTATAATGATATTCCGAGTAATGTCTAATAATGGATAATGTACAACTCCAACTGAATCCACATATTCACACTTAATCTCTTCCCCCATTGTGATGTTTACAAGGTCAAGGTTACTGGGTCATTGCTTGGTGGATTAGTTAAATTGGCATGCTCTTTCTTCCTAATGGATTACCGACTTGGTGGCTGGATGCTTAATGTCACTTTTATCAGGAGCTGAGAATGATAGCGGAGGATTTGAAACTCAAAACAGACAATTGGAGCATCTCAATAGATATTGAGCACAGAAGTGGGATAAAGCATAACCTGGCTGGGCCTCAGCTGATAGGATTGAAAAAATCCACCGTAAGGCCTTGACAGTCATAGGGATCATTTGGATGATTTATGCAGGGAAATTGTATTTGCTAAGCAATGAAGATAATTGAATAAAGCAGTTCTTGGCCCGGTGCTGGAGATGTGGCAGCTTTTCTGTAGAAAATCGTCCTGCTCTGAATCTTACAGACACCGAGATAAGAGGCCAATGTTTGCTCGATGCACTGAGATTCACTGCCTCAACCTAATGTGCAGTTACACGGGTTATTAATAATTAAGTTGATCATGTATTATTATTATTATTATTATTATTATTATTATTATTATTATTATTATTATTATTATTATTATTATTATTATTATTAT
>CAIGQZ010034880.1:4168226-4182991 GCA_903798205.1 Danio tinwini
TTATTATTATTATTATTATTATTATTATTATTATTATTATTATTATTTCTGTTATTATTTGAAATACTGCTATTGGTGCTATATAAATAAAAAGGACACTTTAATCACTGGTTGCATGCATTCATGTTTTATTGTACTATCCCTCAGTGTGACTCTCTATTAGCTGAACAATTCATTTTGATCCAAGCAACCAATCAGCACTTCTCCAATTCACAGTGGTGCAGCTGCCACGCGAGAAACATCCCGCACAGGCACTGATCTCAGGTCAGACATTAACGCTCTCTTTCAAGGTTGCTGGGCTGTTTTATTAATCCACCATTTAAGTCTCTGAAGTCTAAAACATCGTCTCTCATCTCTAAACAACAACACCCCCGCTAGCTCTCTTTATAATGCCAATAGGGATAATTGTATTTCATTTGGCCGCCCTGTGTGGCTTGAGGGTCCTATAGTGGCGCAGGCGAACAGTCATTTAAAGGCCTCTCTCATCATCGCCATCAACCCTGGATTGTAATTCAAGAAGCAGCCGAATTGGAGGACCTTTTTTTCTATGCATGAGCCATTATTGGAGGCTGAGAGGAGATGGCAGCTTTTAGTGGCAAATAGGGCCTCGGTGGAGGGTTCGCCCAAGTGTTTTACAAATGAATGTAGGCAGTCAGTCAGGCAGCTGGTCGAGGCCTGGATTCACGCATGCAACCCCCCAAAAACATCACTCACCTCCAGCCTTGTGCGATGGCCAGAGAGGCAAAGAGCTCCGGCTGCTTTCCCTACTGGTAATTACCGCTATTAAAGCTAATCCTGCGACCATTCAGCCTGCTTTTGTTTTGGGCTTTATCTTCTCCAAGCTTGGAGAGTTTCTCCTTTCAGACCATTGCACAAAAGATACTTTTTTCCTCTCCTTTTTTTGGGGGGGTAATTATCTGTTTTTATGCTCTCTACAAGGGCCAGAGAAAACCCTTCCTCGAGCTCGGAGATACAGCGAGAGCTTTCTGTTCCTTCTTTTCAGGGCAGACTCTCTATATATAATCATAGTGATAATGGGCAAAATACGCAGTGGACGTTATTGAGAGATTAATGAGATAGAGGGGGACTTTATCTATCTCGCCTGGCTATACTGCAATAAATGCAATTATGTTCAACGCTTATTAGCATGGTGGTAATGCTGGCTTTCTAATTTACAGCAGTAATTGGCTCTCTATTTTTATGATGTGTAATCCGCTATTAATCATGATGATGATGATTTGGGGAATGTATAGAGCACAAATTCATGTTCTCTATGATTTCCTGGGGTACGTCTTTGATTGTTTTGTTCATCGGGGCCCACAAAAGTGAACAGTTTTGGAGCTGATCTGGAAAGATTTCCACTGATGGATGTATATCTAAAATAAATGATTATATTGTCACAGTCAAGTGTCCTATAAAATCAACATGAAAACAATCAATGGCACTGTTAATGTCATTTTTTTCATGTTTAGTGATTTTATAAATATGTGATTAATTTGAAAAATAAATAAATTGTGGTGTGATTTAAGGGCGTCACGGTGGTGCAGTGGGTACCACGATCACCTCACAGCAAGAAGGTCGTTGGTTCGAGCCCCAGCTGGGTCAGTTGGCATTTCTGTGTGGAGTTTGCAGAAACATGTTCTTACCATGTTTGCGTGGGTTTCCTCTGGGTGCTCTGGTTTCCCCAACAGTCCAAAGACAAGAATTGAGTAAGTTAAATTGGCTGTAGTGTATGTGTGAATGCATGAGTCTATGGGTGTTTCCCAGTGTTGGGTTTTGGCTGGAAGGCCATCCACTGGGTAAAACACATGCTGGATAAGTTGGCAGTTCATTCCTTTGTGGCGACCCCTGATCAAAGGGACTAAGCTAAAAAAAAGAATGAATGAATGAATGAATGAATGATTAGTGTGATTTGGTGTTGGTCTGGCATCTCATCGGTTCTTGACAACTATTAAAGCCATGTGATGTTATGTTGTGATGACGTTGTTGATATACCTAAGTAAAACACACTTGATGGCATTTTTTGGTCTTGGAAATATATAACAAACTGGCAATGAGGAAAATGGTGTGAATATGGCCTAAAATTAAGGATTAAATGAATATGAACTGGAGAATGGTCAGCATATTTTGAGCAAATGGAGCTGTTTATGATTGCTAATGATGTGGATGATACAAAACAAGTGGCCACATACGATCTAAGATGATTAATCTTAAGAACTGATCTCTGGCTAATTTGGTTCTTCAAACAAGTTTGTGAATCAGATTAAAAGGTCTGGAAGAACTTATTTGAGATCGATGCGTGTGTTGTGAAGGACAAATCTATCAATCCTTGAAATCATGATCAGCAATGCAGTGATTGGCTGATGGCACAGCAGTGTAATGACATTCTCTAATTAATGTTTAATTATTCATTTGATCAAAATGACATAAAATTCATAGTGAACGGTTTGTTAATTGTGATACGCAATAACTTTCCACATTTGTTGTGAGCTGGAAGCTTTTATGGTTTTTAGCAGTTTATTTAGTTTTACTTTTAGAGCAGGTTTTCTTTATTATAGGCCTATTCAAGTTTCTTAATTATGTGGCGTAAGGATTAAATGGCTGTTTAAATTAATTTTGCATTAAAAAAGCATTTTGGCATTGATAAAGGTGTCTGCAACTTTGGCAAAGCATCAAATCACCCACTTGTTAGCTGTCATAACGTGCGCAAAACTGCAAAAAAATGTTATTTGTTAAGAAAAAACAAAAACAACAAACGAGGCCATATTATCATACACACATTGTACTAAAACTGGGTCAGTACCAAACGGCAACTTTCAGCTCTCCCTTGTGAAGCAAATACAGAAGTAACTACAACTGCAATTCATCGAAATTCCGCTAGTCCTGGCTTCATAATAGAGCAGATTTCTATTGACCCCACTGTTAAAATGGCCAACTTTACAGCAGAAAAAAAGGTGTTTACAACCTGGTACACTCAAAAAAATATATATTTTTTGCTCATTCAAACTACTTGATGAGCTGAAACAACCAGTGTTGCCAACTTAGCGACTTTGTCGCTATATTTAGCGACTTTTTAGACCCCCCTAGCGACAAATTGTCAAAAAAGCGAGTAGCGACAAATCTAGCGACTTTTTTGTGTGTTACTGGAGATTTTTATAGATTTTCCCTACTCTTCTCAACGAGTTGTGGGTGATGCCGCCGGTCCCTCCTCCGCCTCAGAGAACTGACAGGCGGCCCAGTCCTCGTACAGCAGCCTCTCCGACCTGCAGCCTGATCACCTCTCTGCGTACCGACGACCCCTTGTATTTCCCTTGTACAGTCAAATCAATCTGCTTCTCCTTTATTTTAACAATTTAATTTGATGGTTTATTCTTTTCTTGTTCACAATCACAGATATTTTAAGTGAGAGTTTCTGAACTTGTCTGAGTTTTTTACGTCTGAGACAACTCAGAATTCACTGAATTCAATACTGCAAATTCACTACACATCTATAATTATATACTGTTCAAACAGCAATTAATTTAGTTAAATTGACATGCATACATGAAGCGTAGTGCAAATATAAATACCCCTTTATTGACCATAGGCTGTAAAACAAACAGAAATTGTATAACGTGATGAAGTCAGTAATATGCAAATTCATGTGTGACGTAATCTAGCAATTTTTAGCAACTTTTCGCACAGAGCTTATCGCCTTGTTGGCAATAGTTGGCAACAGTGGAAACAACACAATTCTTGAGCTTTCATTGGGACAACTTAATTTTTTTATGTTCAATTTACAAAAAATTGTTAAAATTGTTAAAGTTAACTACATGAATGAATTGTGTGGTACCTTGTATTTTTTACAGTGTACAAAAAACTATTTTGGTTCATATAGCTAATATTACCCTAATATTATAGGGGTCTGATTTTTTTTATAACTCATTCGTTTAGTTTCTATTAAGTTATATTAAGTCTGCATAATTAAGGGCGTGGCCACTTGAATGACAGCTAGTTCTCACTGGTCGCCGTCACTTCACCTCAGCTGATTCCAGCTGATTAGCCGCTAAACTCTGCATATACATGGTACTTTTGTTTTGTTTTATGTGGCTACACAGTCACAGTCAATTGCTTTTTGGAATTATTTCTTACAATTATCAGATGATATGGCATGCTGTGTGCACTTTATTGTGCTCACAAATCATTCACGTGGCCTTCATTTCCCAGGGGAGTGAAATTATATACTAATATATCATCTCTATAAATGTATTTGTTTTATTTAAGATCATTTATCATTTATCATTCTTTTTTTGAACTGTAATCCCTCCATAATCTGACAGATTGATTAGCTGTAGGCTATAAAACTCATCAAAAAAACTTCTAAATGTTGTCATGCACACTGTAAAAAAAAATCCGTAATTTTATGGTTTATTTTTTAGTAAAAAAAAAAAATAAAAATAAAATAACGGCCATTAAATCACAGAAATCTACTGTAAAATAATGGACATTAAATTACAGAAGTTTCCTTAAATTTAAATTTCTGGTTAATTTCTGTAATTCAACCCCAGCAGCTGGAAATAAACTGCAAAATTACGGATTTTTTTTTTACAGTGCAGTGTTATGCCTGGATTTCATAAATAGCCTTGCATTTACTAACACAGACTATATTTTAAGTGTTTGGAAGTAATTCGCGTTTTCCTCCTGTAGAAAAACATGATAAGAACAATGCCCAGTGGCTTAATGTGTTACAACAGTGTTTTTAAAGTCTAAACACTTTATTGATATAGTGTACAACCATGCACATGCTGTCAGAACACAAACGGGTGACAGGTAATAAAGTATTAAGCGTTTCTCCCAAAGAAAAACCTGTCTAAGGGAAATGCTAGCAGGTGTCTGTAGTTCTGCTCACGCTCCACCTCTTTGCCCTTGTTTGGTATCCCCTGGTCGGCGAGATGACGCGTGAACAAAATGGCAATTGTTGGCCACACCTACGTGTAGCTTCTTTGCGACATTCAGAAACCTATGGGTGAAGTCACTGATACTACGTCCATATCTTTTACAGTCTATGCTGGTTACTTGATGTTTAAATTCAATTCAATTTGAATGCCATTATTTAAGTATGTGATGCCAAATCACAAATAACATTTATCAATAAAATCGCTAAGCATTTAGATCTTTCACCAATCATATACTGTTAGATTTAGTATATTCAGAGAAATCCCAGTCTGTTTAGGGCAAGGCAAGAAACCTTAATTGATTTCACACGGAGTAGTCCTGGTGTTGAATATAGCACCAAAATATGTAATACATTATACAGTATGCCACCCTATAATACCTAAAGCACTGTCACTCACTTTTATTGTGAAATTCCAACCCAATCTCAGGGCAATTCGTAACTTTTTGATTTAGTGGATAATTCGTTTGAATTTGTTCGATCTAATTCATACAAATTAGTACGATTTGCTCAACAGCCAATGACGGTCAGGGTTAGGGGTGGGGTTAGGTGCCATGCCTCCTTTTTAAAACCGTACATTTTCGTACGACTCAACTCGTACGAATTTGTACAAATTAGCCACTAAACTGACAAAAAGTAAAATACTTATGTTTCCTCATGAGATCAGGCTGGATATTCTGATATTCAGAGCTGCCGTAAATGTAAAATGAATGTATTTTACTGTGACAAATACGTGTGAACATCTTGTCTAAGACTTCCCCGTGTTATGTTAGACATCCTGGTGTGTTTCCAGTTCACCTACATGTTGAGACAGTGATGAAATGTGTGCTCAGTTGAAAGATGCCTGCAACCAGTTATCAGTAATGCACTGTTACCCAGTATGTCCTGCTGTTAATGCCAAAAATATGGTACATGTGTATTAGAGCGCTGGGATTTACACTCATTAGAGAGTTGTGCGACTCTTTGTCTGAGTGACAGGTTTAGCCTCGATGCGTTTTATTAGATCACGTCAAGTCTTAGTCTACCTGTCGCGTGTCATCCCGAAGATGTGTGGGCCTTTCAGAGTCCAGCCTTTCTCCAGATGGCTTTCTTCTTGCTGGTCCCGGACCTGCTGTGCTGGGACGTCTCCTGATTGGACAGGCCAGATGCTTTCCTGCTGCTCTGGTCGTGATTGACAGGTGCTTTCCCCAAACAGAAGACCTAACATCCTCACAGTTTTTTCCCCTCTTGAATGACAGCCCCTGTGGCCCGCAGATCTTCTCTGATTATTTTGGCTATGACATTATTAAAGCCTTATGCTGATTGAAATATTCATAACTGTCTGGGAGCTTTGAGACCGATATTTGCTGCTGAACTGTTGTATCTCAGCAATCACGTGCTGTCAAAAGATCCATTTGGCTTTTGTTGTGATGTGAATGTGGTTCTGAGCTGTCAGGTTAAGAGCAGTGTTTAAATGACTGGTGTCTTCATTAGAAAGCTTATGGGCAAGCAAATCCAGAGCGTCTAGATAAATTGGCTCTTAGAGAGAAAAAAAGAGTCCTTGTCTATGTAAATGAAGCAGCTCATTTACCTTTAAGTGTACATATATCACTAATAATGTTGTACTTGAGTACTCTGCATACAGTCTTTAAAGCAGCTCAATAAAAAAGTTGGTGTTTCCACAAACTTTTTTTTTGCTTATATGCAAACACAGATTTTTTTGGTTATTTATTTATGTTGTTTTACTTATTTGACATATCACACTGTAAAAAAATGGCAGTGATTTCAACGGTAAAAAACTGTAAAATTGCTACAGTACAAATCCGTAACATGGTTAACAGTATGTTTCCTTAATATACATGTGAATAACCGTAAATTGACTTTCCCTGAATTCCCTGCATGGCACATCACTTTTTATGCTTTTTGTTGACATTACCATGGATCTTATTAGTTGTTTCCTCATCAGTTATGCATATTAGTGGGTTATGTTACATCTAATGTTGATAAACAATGTTTATTTCACTGATTTGATGCTTGTTGCCATACTGGTGTTTATTAGCTGTGTGAATGACAATGAGCACCTTTTTTACACTGATACTTTTTTCTGATTGTGGGAAAAGTTGTTTGTGATGAGCATTGGTCCGTTATGGATGAACTTTTTCATCACCACCTGCATATGGCTGTGTTATCATGTCTATCTGTGTAACAAAAGTTGTTTAGATGCTGCTAATTTAAAATACAGACATATTACCTCTATAAATTAATAAAATACGGTAGTTTACTGTTAAAATTAGAATTTACTTTAATGGTTTGTATCGTATTTTTTACGGTTAAATACTGGCAACCACAGCTGCCATTTTTTTTGAAGAGATGCATACTGTCTGATCTGTTAATTAACAGCTGTCTTTATTCATAGCTGTGTTTCATTTATTTAAGCTTTTTAAATTACATTATAGAATCTTCATCTTTTCAACTGACATGTTTTGACATAATGTTGCTCTGTAGTATATCATAGTGACTTTTATTGACATTTGTAGTAGACAAAAACATATGTTGTTTATTAAGTAATATATTTAGATATTCATCCATAATATAACAAAAAAAGTAAACCCCAAAATATTTCAAATGAGCTGACACAACACAGTTGTTGAGATTTTTTGGAACAACTTATTTATTTATGTTAGGAAACCTAACCCTAACCTAACCCTAACATCGATTTGTGTTGAGACTACATGAATGAATTGTGTGGAACCCTGTACTTTTTACAATGTCCTGGCAACTCATTAAAGGGCACCTATGGTGAAAAATCTACTTTTCAAGCTGTTTGGACAGACATATGTGTAGGTATAGTGTATAGACCGTCATATTGGGGTGATATAAACACACCCAGTCCTTTTTTTTCAATTTAACAACATAAAAACGGTGGACCACATGGAGCCGTTTTGAGACCGACCGCAACTTGACAAAGGAGTGCAATTCCCCCGCCCACCAATATTGATTGACAGCTGCGTATTAACATGTCTCCATAGTAACGTTTCATATCCACAAGCCAGGACGTGCGAAAATCAACCCTAAATAAAAGGTCTGTTCAGTTTAGGATCATCAATCATCATCAAATGTGATCAAGAGTGAGTTTGACCAGTTTAAAATGTTTTAAAACAGTGCATGTGTGTAATGAATTACAGCGATTTACTTCAGCTTTACTTCATCACCACAGCCGCGTGTCAGAACAATAATAAAAGACGCTTCAATCCTGGTTTGTGGACGTTAAATCAGGTTTATTTTGTACATTATCGTAACAGATATCCATACAGCAGTGGAGATTAACCTGTATCCTGTCACATTTGCGTGCAAAGACAGTGCAAAGCTAAACGCGCGCGCTGTATGTATGTGCGTGTGTCTGCGATGTGTGTGTCTGTGTGTGTGCGTGAACTTTGTAACGACATCGCGTGTGACTCATCCTGCAGCTCCACACAACAAATGCACCAAATAATCATTGATAAAGCTTTTACTGTAGTATTTGTCACAAACATTACGTGAGATCTGCTTCCTTCATGTCTGTCTGTTGTCTGAGGCAGCCGAGGGCGGAGACTGAGGCATGTGCGGCAGGCACATGGAAACGATGGGCGGGGAGGACTAGCCTTAAAGGCGCAGTACACAAAAACAGCAAAAATCTATTGAGACCTATAAAACACCATCTAGTGAAAGCTATAATAAATAATCTGATGGGTGTTTTGAGCTGAAACTTTACAGACACATTCTGGGGACACAAAAAACTTATATTAAATCTGTAAAAAGGGGTAACCTAGGTGCCCTTTAATGTTTTTTGTAATGTTCATTTGCTCAAACCAGACATTATACTGTTTCAAACTGCTAAACAGTGTCAATAAAAGTCTTATCATTGAACTGAACATCAATAATAATAATAACAACAACAATAATATTAATTGTGGGTGAATTAATAGATTTGTTTTAATGAGTGATTTGCTCTCTTAAAAGTTGGAATCATGGAGGACAGCAGGTTAATTCTTGCTTAATTTTGAAAGCTCTTACTTTTTAAACCAAAAAGTAAGAGAAATGGGTAATAATCCAACTATTAATTAATTAATTGTTAATTGTTAAAAGATAAGTATTTTTAATTCATATAGCTTGCATCACTGGATATTATTGTTTAACTTTTCTATAATATAACAGATGTATAATAAATGTTTTGCTACAGTATGCCTTAACTCACTCACTTTTAGAAGGCAGAGCTTGACCAAGCTAAGAACTTAAAGGGATAATTCAACCCAAGTTAATTATCTCACCCACATGGCATCAAACATGTAGGTGACTTTTTTTCTTTTTTTTTTTTTTTTGGAGCTGCAAGTTGTCCTTCAGTATCCGTATAATGAAAGTCAATGGGTGTCATCACTTTGTTAAAAAAAAAAAAAAACATTCAAACAAACCAGAATTACAACTAGTGGCCCCTAAAGATGTACTGAAGTCTCATGAAGCTAAACAATTGATCGGTGCAACAAATGAAACATTATATACAACTTTTATTACCTGTTGGTCACAGCCTGTGCTTTTAGCATCTACATTAAAGTACACACTATGAGTGTCTCATTCCGTACTAATGTATTTGTGTGTGCGTCCTCGTAGTAAACAAACTCAAGTGCATCAGTTGTGATTTTGCATCTGTTTCTGGCAATACATCACATAACAAATATTAAAGTTAAAAGTTATGTAAAAGTTATGAAAGTCAGATAGTGATTTGACACCAAGCTCACACCATACTCTTGTTTTTCCTCAACTCTTACCTAAAGACTCTGTGTGTATAAGAGCAGCCACTGGGATATCACCTTTTAGGTACACTTTTATACTGTTTTTAAGTACTAATATCTACACTTTGGACACTAATATGTTTATGTATGCTTTTAAAGTTACCATGAAATTAAAATACAACATTTTAGATGTTTAGATATAGATATTTAACTAGTGTGCTTCAAGATCGAGACTGATCCAAAGATCCAAAGCTTGCAGTCACCTCTGCCTAAATCGATCAACGATTTCATACTTCGGTTTCTCATTAAATCTTGACCAATCAAATGCTCTCTAACTGACATGCCTCACCCCCTTCAAGACACTTCTTATATGCTTTTTATTTGATGTGCTCTCACTGGCAGAGCTGTGATAAAAACAAAATACTATTGGCTTTTTTTTTAAAGGGGAGGAGCTACACACTGTGTTCCACCCTCTCTTCATTTTTCAGTTGAGTTTACGTCAAACGTCGAAAAAAAAAAAAAAAAAAAAAAACATTGTACAAGGTACCAATATGGATGCTTAAGTACAAATATGTTTGAAAAGGAACCGCCCCAGTGACAGCTTGTGTATTTCATTTCTGTGTGCTACAGAAACTTGCCTGATGGTATTCCGAGAAAATTCCCAATGAAACCCCAGGACATGGAATGGCAATGCAAGCGTGTCTCTAAAGCTGTCAGCTCACATCTGTGATACAGGTGGGTTAAGAATTATGTAGAGTGTGTTTCATCATTTAATCACTCCTGAGGGTTTATATTGGTTTATACCGAGTCTTCTTATTGAAAGTGACACCACTGTCAGATTTCAGACTTCCTCTGTTGTCCCCCCTGCCGTACAGCTTGATATATTTCTACCTCAAGTCATCGTTCCTTCATGTGGTCATTTGTGTTTGCATTGACACCTTGTCTCTCAAACATTTCCATAACATCTTATTACAGTTTAAAGTGTCATACAGAATCTAACTTCAAAATGACATTACTTTTTAAAATATGCTGATGCTATAAGAAAGCAAGCATAAATATGACCAAGGTCATCAGAATTGTGAAACGTGAATTTATATTCAGAAGAGAGGACATTAATATCATCTGTCCAAGGTTATGTTTGAGATCTGGCAATATTGGACAGGAAAACCGTCCCACGGATGTCAACGTGAATCAGAGTCTCGGCCTCTCCCTTCCCTTGAGTTTCTTTCCCCCTCTGTCCATTTGCTTCCTATTAGCCAATAAAGATCTTAGTCAATTAAAACAACTACTTCAGAGTCAGGAAATGAGCCAATTAAAATCCAGCCCTGAAGAGGATTCTGGTGTTTTGTGAGGTCCGTAACACCTGCAGTAAGCTTTCCATTAGCATACCCATTCATCTCAATCACTGTGTTTCTTTTTTTAGGCCTTCGTTTTTTGCTCACAAAAACCTGTGTTTGGACTGTTTTGAGGCTTATCACTCTGGAGTAGCAAGACAGTAGCTTCTAAACTATGCTAGCACACTTGATTAGGGGTTATCCTTGAGTAAGCATAACTGCATTCACACTTTTGAATGCCTTGCGTTAAATAATCTGCTAAGGAAATAGGTGTGATGTATAGCTAAAGCAGGCTCTTTGGAAAATATTCCCCCTACATACTGTACGTTTTTTAAACAACCCCCCAAAAAATTCTATATATAATTTACTGAAATTAAAACTATATCTACATGTCAGCTTGAGATTACAAAAGCTTCGAAAAATATGTTTTATATAGTACACATTTGAGTATTAAGAAATTAAATTCAGAAATGCTACATCTACCATGTTGTCATTAATCACATGATGTGCCAGTGTCATTCGTGTCACTTCATTTTTGATCAGAAATGTTCTCTCTTGGCCTCATGAGACAGTATAGTATACATTGAATGCACATTTCACAATCTTGTTGGAAGTAATAGATTACCCGAATTCCGACATAAAACTCAGCTTGAATACTATAAAGTAGGAATGTATGTAATTTCAGATGCAGCGAAAAAAAACATTTATTTATTTAAATATTTATTCATTTATTCATTTATTTATTCCTATTTCACACAAATGATAAATTAGGACTAATCAGTTGATGAAGGCTTTTCTTTGCACAGTTTATTGCCCAATTCTTTGACCTTTAAGAATTTACAGTAAATGCATTGCTGGCTCCAGTAGGACTTTTATGGCATGGTAAACATGCTTGGTAGCACACCTGGTATTGATATGATGCTGTGATATGGAGCTCTCTGAGAGTCCTGTAAAATCCAAGTATCGTTAAATCCAGGAGTGATTCTAAAATTCAGACTACCATGCAAAAACATTTGCTTATTTATTCAACACAAACAAGTGTTTACTTCTCAACATTTTAAAATTGCATGTGTCAGAACGCTAATATTTTAAAACCCCTCACATTTCAGCATTTGCCATGTAACTAAGACTTATTTGGGAAAGTGTTAGCATATAGGGAAGAAACTGGATGATTTCTGTAACTGAATAACTATAGGCACACATTTTAAGGAGCTTTCAGCGTACATGAACACCTTTCTCTAAGTATATATGCAGGCCTATAGACTATATATATACTCTAATCCAATTGAGTTGAGCGTTGTGCAATTCTTAGCACTAATTTATTTATTTATTTATTTGTTTATTTATTTATTTTATTTTATTTTATTCATTTTATTTATTTATTTATTTATTTTTATTATTATTATTTTTTATTATGCTAACCAGTTACCTTAATAGTAATATCTAAGCCAAATTCAGATTTTTAATTTGAGCAAACTAACAGTATTGGATAAATAAGCAGGATTTACTAAAAACGCAGTGAATTTATTATTCAGCATTCTGTAGTAATGTACTATAATGAACTGATAAACTAGTTAATACTTTAGTTTTCACAACAGTAAACTGAGATATTGTACAAATGTGTAGCTAAAAGGTCCATATTAATCCCTCAAGGGTACATATTAGTACCTAAAAAGCAAAAAAGTGTTCCTCTTAACATTTTAGGTACTAATATATACTTTTGAGGTACCAATATAGACCCTTCAGGTACAAATGTGTACTTTTTGAAAAGGTACCACCCCAGTGACAGCTCGCATACCTTTATTTCTGAGAGTGTATAGTCGTAGAAAAACGTCAACTATAGAAATACCACAATAGATTGATTCAAGTACTTCAAATACTAGTATTTACTATACTTTTTTTTTTTTTTTTCATCCGGGATCCCCTTTCTCTACAGTGTGTGCAGCATATTTATGTATTTGTGCATGTGCGTTGTAAAGAGGTTTTATTTTATTATTTTTTTTTTATTTGCCTATTATCTCGACCTCTGTAAAATAATTATAATAATAATAAAAATATAAATACAATTTTATTTAAGTTTTTAAAAACAAACTGAATATTTTCTGTTTTTAAATTACAAATATGTGGATTCGTGGAAACTGTATTAAATGTTCAATATATAGACACGTGTTTTGCAACCAAAACAAAAATGGTGAACTTTGTGTACAGAAGGATGTTTTTTTTTTCAGTAGATTTTTTGTATTCAAATACCATTAATGAGCAGAGATGTTGACATACGCATGTTTGTTTTTTTTCCCCAATGAGCCTGTATTAATTTGTTGCCAGCAAGACAAATTACTTAGTCAGGGTACATTTAATACTGGCTAGCCATGCCAACCGGCCGTTCCTTGACCTATTGGATAAATAAGAAATATTCAAAGGCTCCAGACATAGTTTGGGGGGAAAATCCTGATCAGAGAACCTAATCTTCAGAACAGCAGCCTCGCTTTGTGCAAGTCACTGATAAAGGCTATTGTCTGTCATCACCAAGGTTCACCTCGAGTCAGTCACCCTGTCAGAGCTAATCTGGTAAAGTGCTAAAGGCTTGCATGGAGAGATGGAAGAAAAGGTGTGTAGAAAAAAAGGTGTATTAATGTTGTTGTGGTCTGCCCACCATACTCAGCAAATGTGTCATAAAATCAAGCTGAGATTAGGTAATTATACTGAATACAAACAAAATAAAGATTGAAAATAAAATTTATCAAATATAATAACACTAAACATAACAAAATAAAATAAAAAATAAAATATAAAAAATAAATAAACATAAAAAATAAATTAAGTAAAATAAAATAAAATGACAAAGTGAAATAAAACAAAATGACAACATAAAATAAAAATTATCAAATATAATAACATATAACATAACATAACATAACATAACATAACATAACATAACAAAAACATTAAAAATAAAATTATATATCAAATATATAATTTAAAATTGACAGAAAATATCAAATTAAATAAAAATTTAATTACAATAAAAAATAAAATTAATCAAATAAAATAACACATAATATAACAACATTTAATTTAAAATAAAATATAAAAAACAAAACAAAGCAAAAGACCAATGAATACAATGACAATGACAAAATGGAACCAAACACAATTAAATAAAAACATAAAATAAAATTGTTGATTTATAATAATAATAATAATATATATATTATCATAAAGTAACAAAATAAAATTATACATAAAATAAATTACATAAAGTTTACATAAAATATTAAATAAAATAAAACATAAAAATAAATTAAAATAAAATAAATGACAACATGAAATGAAATTTATAAAATGTAATAACATATTACATTACAAAACAAAACATAACAACAAATAAATTAAAAATTAAAAATTTAAATTAAATATAAAATGATATATAAAATATATTTCTTAAAATGTACATAAAATATTAAATAAAATAAAGCATGATAATAAAATAAAGTAAACAAAATAAAATTTCAACAAGAAATAAAATAAAATGACAATAAAAAATAAAATCAATACTGTATAATAACATAAAACAACAAATTAATGTTAAAAATTAAATATAAAATTATATATAAAATATATTACATAAAATAAATAAAAATAAAAAAGTAATAAAATAAAATAAAATGACAACATGAAATGAAAAAATTGCAACATAAAATAAAATTAATTAAACATAATAACATAACATGACAAAAAAGAAATAATATATAT
>CAIGQZ010034880.1:4253862-4264195 GCA_903798205.1 Danio tinwini
TTATTAGCCCCCCTGTTTATTTTTCCCCAATTTCTGTTTAACGGAGATAAGATTTTTTCAAAACATTTTCAATAACTTATCTCTAATAACTAATTTATTTTATCTTTTTCCATGATGGCAGTAAATAATATTTTACTAGATAAGTCACTTCTATACAGCTTAAAGTGACATTTAAGGGCTTAACTAGGTTAAGTTAACTAAGTTAGGGTAAATATAAGTTATTGTATAACAATGGCTTGTTCTGTAGACAATCGGGGAAAAAAATGCTTAAAGGGGCTAATAATTTTTACTAATAATAAAATGGATCTTAAAAAATGTAAAACTGCTTTTGTTCTAGTCGAAATAAAACAAATAAGACTTTTTTCAGAAGAAAAAAAATATCATCAGACATACTGGGAAAATTTACTTGCCCTGTTAAACAGGAAATATTTTCAAAAGAAAAAAAAATTCTAAGAGGGTCTAAAATTCGGACGTCAACTGTATATATATATGACTGTGTGTATATATATATATATATATATATATATATATATAGACATGATAGCATCATGCACATCCATGATGCAAATCCTCCGTTCCACCACATCCCTAAGGTGCTCTATAGGATTGAAAATGGTGACTGTGGAGGCCATTTGAGTACAGTGAACTCATTGTCATGTTCAACAAACCAGTCTGAGATGATTCACGCTTTATGACATGACGTGTTATCCTGCTATAAGTAGCCATCAGAAGATGGGTACACTGTGGCCATAAAGAGATGGACATGGTCAGCAACAATACTCAAGTAGGCTGGGGCGTTCATACGATGCTCAATTGGTTCTAATGGGCCCTAAGTGTGCCAAGAAAATATTCCCCACACCATTGCACCACCAACACCAGCCTGAACCATTGATACAAAGCAGTATGGATCCAAATTCTGACCCTACCATCCGAATGTCACAGCAGAAATCGAGACTCATCAGACCAGGCAATGTTTTTCCAATCTTCTATTGTCTAATTTTGGTGAGCCTGTGTGAATTGTAGCCTCAGTTTCCTGATCTTAGCTGACAGGAGTGGCACCTGGTGTGGTCTTCTGCTGCTGTAGCCCATCTGCCTCAAGGTTTGATGTGTTTTGCATTCGGAGATGCTCTTCTGCATATCTCGGTTGTAACGAGTGGTTATTTGAGCTACTGTTGCCTTTCTATCAGCTCAAACCAGTCTGGCCATTCTCCTCTGACCTCTAGCATCAATATATATATATATATCTTTTTTTCTGTTTTCTGCTTCAGCATACAAACATCAAAATGTACAGAAATGTTTATTTTGTCATAAAAATTAGTTACAATCTGGTATGTACTTAAACACATTAAAATGTTTTGGTTGTTATGTAGGCTACTCTCACATCTCTGTCACTATATTCACAAAAGTGTGATTATGTTGTTTACGGTGATAACTGTAAAGTTTTCAAAAACTCACACTCTAAAAAATTGCACATTTTCAGGCCCATATAACACAATTCGACAAAAGTGACATGTGCACATTAATTTATTGGCCTAAATCCGAAGTTTCAAAGATTATTAAATTATAGTTTCCAAGCAATTTATCACTTTGTATCAAGAGAAACCTATCACATTTAAAGTAAATTGAACCTTTAATTTTGGATTATGTAAAGCTGCAAATTACAGAGGGCGACTTCTCTCAGCAAGACTGCTGAGCCCGAGGGCCGTGTATTCTTGCGAGGCGTCTTTGAACTGTCACAATTGGGCTTGTGGTGCAAAAGATCATAAACTGAGACTTCAGAGCCCAGGATACGTCTGAGGGTGACTAAACATACACCCTGACTCCATCAGAGCTCATCATGCTCTTTCTATTTACATGAAAGGGCAAGTTCGTGCTTGTTGGACACGGCAGGCCATTTGACTAAACATGTGCTTTCACAACCAGGCGAGAAAAGCCTTGATTTATTGTGCCTTTTTTTTTTTCCTCTGCAAGATCTCTTTGGCAGCGCAGACTATTTTCATTTCAGCCTTCCGTCGAATATACGTCTTACTTCAGAAAACATGAGAGCATCTTGGAACCTGATTTCCATCCATTTCCCAAGTAGCGTTTGAAAAAGTGAAAGTGTGCAGAACTCGTTCTCTCTGTGCTTTAGTGTGTATTACAGGAGGTTAAGCCGTGGCCATGCAATCCATCAGAATTTGTCCCAGCTTCCCCAGACTAAACATACTCTCATTACCCGGCCTGGTCGCCCCCGAGGGCTCTCTCAGACCATGTTTATTAGCCCAAGACGGAGCGCACACAAACACTCTGGAGCTAGTTGTACAGTGAAAATGTTTCCCTGAATGCAGTGGCACATTCGGGTAGGCTGGGAGAGTGTGTGGACGTGGAAATGACAACAGGTGAAATGTTGCCATGTCAAGACGCCAGGGGCTTTTGAGAGCAAGGTGACGACATCATTACGGCGGAGCAAAGCATTCCCACGTTTCTACCGCCCAGCATGGTGAAAAGTGATGCGGTGAGCTAAAATAGAAGCTTTGACGCTGTTCGTTTCAGATTTGGGGCTGCTACTAAAATTTGCATAGCTATTTAGGGTGGTTTTATTTGATATGCTTTTTATTATTTTGTAGATTAAATCCAAAAGTGAAGTTTAAAGCACACAAGCAGCTTTCATTTCCTTTTGCTTCTGCATTGATAGCCACAATACTGTTGGATTTCTGTTATAATCATAACTAGTGAGTTTTTACGATGCTTTTACTAGGACTGGTGTGATTTTTATTTTTATTTTTCAACCTTTATATAGCTTGTGTCAATTTTAAAAAGTTACACACAGGTTTGTAGTGAATAAAAAATGTATATATACAAGTATATATACAAGTAATTAAGCTTTGTTATTAATATTGTATATGCTTTTACTAACCTTTTGAGGATTTATCTTATATTATTGTTTATATAATGACAGTTGTGTGTTTTTTAAAAAATGCATTATTTTAACATTTACTAAATGATATGTGGTTTGTTTGTTTGTTTGTTTGTTTGTTTGTTTGTTTGTTTGTTTGTTTATTTGTTCAGGTAAGTAAGTAAACTTTATTTTCCTTGACAGGATATTTGTTATGGGCATCACCATATTACTGCAGACATATAAAAACAAATGATAAAAACAATACAAAATACCATAATTACAATAATTAGAATGACAATTAAGATACACTCTTGTTAGTTAAACCCACAATATTCAATATTGTTCAATATTAAGATGAAAGCATCATACAGTTGCTCCAGATTTGTCAGCTGCACATCTATGATGTGAATTCCACCACATACCCATTCCACCACATCCCATCCTTCTGGTGACTGTGGAGGCCTTTTGAGTACAGTGAACTCATTGTCATGTTCAAGAAACCAGTCTAAGATGATTCACGCTTTATGACATGATGCGTTATCCTGCTGGAAGTAGCCATCAGAAGATGGATACACTGTGGTCATAAAGGAATGAACATGGTCAGCAACAATACTCAGGTGCTCAATGTTCAATTGGTACTAATGGGCCCAAAGTGTGCCAAGAAATGATCTCCCACACCATTACATCACCACATCCAGCCTGAACCGTTGATAACAGGCAGGATGGAAACATGCTTTCATGATGTTGATGCCAAATTTTGACCCTACCATCCAAATGTTGCAGCAGAAATCGAGACTCATCGGACCAGGCCATATTTTTTTAATCTTCTATTGTCCAACTTTGGTGAGCCTGTGCAAGTTATAACCTCAATTTCATCTTCTTAGCTGGCAGGACTGGTAGCCGGTGTGGTCTTCTGCTGCTGTAGTTCATCAGCCTCAGGGTGCAATGTGTTGTGCGTTCAGAGATGCTCTTCTGCATACCTCGCTTGTAACAAGTGGTTATTTGAGTTACTGTTGCCTTTCTATCAACTAGAACCAGTCTAACCATTCTCCTCTGACCTCTGGCATCAACAAGGCATTTGTGCCCACAACACTGATATTACACTGACTGGATATTTTCTGTAAACCCTAGAGATGGTTGTGCGTGAAAATCCCAGTAGACCACAAGTTTCCGAAATGCTAAGACCAGCCCATCTGACACCAACAACCATGCCACGTTCATTACATTTTTCCCCCTTCTGATGCTCGGTTTGAACTGCAGTAGATTGTCTTGACCATGTCTACATGCCTAAATGCAGAGTTGCTGCCATGTGATTGGCTGAATAGAAATCTGAGTGAATGTGCAGTTGGACAGGTATACCTAGTGGCTGGTGAGTGAATATATATATATATATATATTTTTTTTTTTTTTTCTTTTTTTTTTCTCGCTCTCTGTAATTTGGCACTGGAATTACATTGTAGTTAACGGGTATCAATGTGCTTCATTGTTTCTCTTTTCTCTTAAGGTACTAGATGTAACTAATATTTGCACCTATTGTAAACATTTTAAGACATAAGAAGAAAAAATAAAATAAGGGTGAAGATAATAATAAAACATTTAAATCTTTGTTAAATTGCACCTTTTTGGTGAAAGTAGTTCTGTTTGTACTAACACATCCAAAAATGGTTACACCTTGTCTAATCAGTGCACTTCAACAACACATCCTGTAATGTTGAAGAATTAGGTCAGTAGGTGTGGTGTAGGTGCTCTTTAATGATTGTTCATTCACATGAAAATACATCTTGAAAACAATCTGGTAGATTCAGGTGTAAACCAGATGTGAACAGGCCCAGCGGGTTGTAACTATCCTTTCTAAATGTTTTATACTAAACAGTGGAGAGCATTAGTGGTAGACATGGGATCTGTTAATTGTGTTAGTGTGTCATGTGACAGACATTCCAGAGAAGTGTCAGGCTTCGGCTGTTTACATTAATGACGGCTCTGTGTTGAATGTCTGGTGAACATCAGAGACTTGTGAAAGGACATTTGACATCCTACAGTGACATTAGCATTGGTTTAAGATAATGTTATAGATGTTGGTGTTGAACCAAGCTATGAAACTGCTTGATAAGATACAAGTAAGCCTACACATACTTTTAGGTAAAGTATAGGGGATAGCTCACTCTAAAATTAAAACTCTGTCATCATTTATTCATCCTCTACTTGTTCTACATGTTTGGAGCTAGTACGGGTTTGCAACAATACAAGGGTTAGTAAAAGATGACAAAATTTAAATTTTGGGGAGAACTGTCCTTTTAATCTGCTCTTTTAAAATATATATTTGGTTATTCTATAAGAGTTGGCCTACACATACGTTTAGGTATAGTATAAGAGATAGCTCACTCTAAAATGAAAACTCTGTCATCATTTACTCATCCTCTACACTGTAAAACCCAATAAGTTAAGGTAACTCAAACCATTTGAGGAACCCGATTGCAACAAACCATTTAAGTTCAAAAACGAATCCTATACTGTGAACTTAATCCATTTGAGTAAATTAAGCAATTTGAGCACAGTAAAACCCAATAAATGAAGAGAACTCAAACTAACTGAGTACTGAAAACCCCAAAAAGTTAGGCCAACTCAACCCGTTTAAGGCAACCGATTGCTACAAACCATTTAAAATTAAATCTTTAAAAAATAAATAATCTACATGAGTATTGTGAACTTTAAAACAAATTTAAGTTGAAGTAATGAGCTATTTAATTAACTCATTACCTTCAAAACTCTTTTCAAATGAGAATAATTAACTTTTAGTAAATTTTGAGTTACTACACTTCATTTGATAAAGTTGACTGTTGGGTTTTAAAGTTTACGTGTTTTGAGCTAGTACAGGTTTGCAACAATACAGGGGTGAGTAAATGATGACAGAATTAAAATTTTGAGGAGAATTGTCCTTTTAATCTGCTCTGTTGAAATATATATTTGGTTATTCTGTAAGTAAATCTTGCGTGTAATCATGAAGATAGTAAAAAAGCTATATTTCTATATAAATATAGCAAACATTTTATAAAATATTGCAGTTTTACAATTCACATATATGCATGTAAACATGGCTAATGGCTGCTTATTGTTCGGAATATCTTGTTTTGTGTTCATAAAAATTTAAAAGCATGTGAGGGTGAGTAAATGTTTAGGAAATGTACATTTTTGGTGAACTATCCCTTTAAATACAATATAAACATACATACGTATATATTATAACATATATGCAGACAAAAAAAATATATATATGGTTAATGGAGGGCTTTTACAGTATTTTTATGGTATTTTACAGTATAGGCCATTTCTTAAAAAAATAAGCACATTCAGAAAATGGTGTAGCTTAAAAATTGTGAAATCTTAGACAATTTTGCTACAAATACACATGTATAATAGCTGTCTCAACTGAGATGTCTTCATTAAAATATTCTTCCATAATATCTTGTTCTTATTATGCTTTAGAAAGTTTTTATTTTTTTTTTTTTTTTTTGCATAATTTAAGTCAGATTTCGGTCTATGATCCCACTGATTCTCAAACTAAATTGCATCCCCTGTGAAACTCATTACCGGCCTGTTAGTTTCTTGTCTCACATGAATGCGTCGCCACATTAAAAGTGTATTTTCATCTGGCAGATGGTGACTGTTAGAACGATTATATGTTTTGTATACAATTTGCCTGTATTTAAATCAATGATTGTTTATTCCTCACAGGTCCAGCTTATCAGAGTACAGAGCGTCCATAAATCTAAAAACTCCAAAGATAACGCTAAACAACACTGTCCAGATGCGCTGCCTTTGTCGCATAGAGGATGCAAATAGCTGTACCATCCACAAACACACACTCTTCATGATATCTATCACGTATATTTGCATAAAAATACCCTTTCAACGCAACAACCTCTCCATGAAAGCAAAAGGAATATTCAGGAATGTGTTATGCAAGTGAGAAGTTTATTTGCGTCTCTATAGACCCCCATAACAGCCTCTTTCCCTAGCCATTGTTAAGTGATCAGATAGCAGTGAATGGAGGCCCACCTGTCTGGAGGCTATGCAGAAGAGATGGATCCATGAATCTGCAGCATCTGATAACCCTTAGCCTGACTCACTATTGATCTATGCCTCAGTGCTCGCGCATAGAAACAGCTGTTTCAGAGACTTTAGATAACTGAGGGAATATTTTATGAGGTGTAGCCTATTATATATGTGTGTGTATTGTATATTGTATTAAATATGAGGTTATGCAATATAGTGTATTATGTGTTCAGTTTAATTATCGTATTGTGCATAAGAGAGTAGTAGAGTTTACTTTTTCAAAGTGTTTAGATCAGTGAGGGAATTCTTTTGCCATGAGATTTATATATAGACCCAGCAGGCACACAATGTCATAAAATGTTGATATCAGGTTAGATTTGGGTCGTGACATCAGGTGACCAACATTCAATGTCTAGCCAGCGTCTAGGGACAACATGATTTTGACGTTAATATTTGGTTGATTAAAGATTGTGTTGGAAGGTAACCAAAATCCAACGTCGAGCCGACATCTTAAACCAACGTCATATTGACGTCAAATACTGACATTTATTCGTCAGGTGTAGCAACCAAAATCCAACGTCTGATAGACGTCATAGTGGTAACATCCACACAACATCAAGTTGTAACATCATTAGACATTGATATTTGGTTGATTTTAGGTTGGACATTGACGTTAGTCTGATGTTGGTTCTGATGTCAACCTGATTTTTATTTCCAAACAAAATGCGATGTTCCCATGACGTTGGGGTACAACGCCAGTCTGACCTCATGCAGATGTCCTGTGCTTGCTGTGGAACTATATCAGTATATTAAGAATAATTTAAATGTTTGATATGACTTATTTACATTATTATAATTATATAATTGTTAATTAAATGTATTAATTATTACTTAATTACTTTTTTAAATGTATATATACTGTATATACATTTTATTCATTCTTGGATGAATAAATAAACACAAATAATATGTATACAAAAACATAAGTGAATAAAACATACTGATGTATTCAATATATTGTATGCTAATTATAACAATTATGTCAAATATAACACACACACGCTGACACTTTTATATGCATTATATAAATTTGTAAAAAATAAGTATCAAATTATGTATGTATCTAAAAATGTATGCAAATATATAACATTTAGTATCATATGCCCTATTATCACACACAAATACATAGCTGACGGAATATTTATTAACCAAACAAACAAACATTATTGCACAGACAAAGCACATTTTGTTTTACTAAATCATAGTAGGTTGTCATACAGCCAGTCATAATATTAATGCTTCTAGTCAACAAAATAGTTCAACTCTAGATATATTTCTTTTGGAAGAACAGTGTGAGTTGCAAAATGGATAATAGGACGCACATGTGGACAGCAACACCGCAGACCACCAATGCTTATCTTCACTTACCTATTCCTTCCAGTACTTGCAACTGTGTGTGTGTGTGTGTGTGTGTGTGTGTGTGTGTGTGTGTGTGTGTGTGTGTGTGTGTGTATGTGTGTGTGTGTGTGTGTGTGTGTGTGTGTGTGTGTGTGTGTGTGTGTGTGTGTGTTCGTGCGTGCGTGCGTGCGTGTGTGTGTGTGTGTGTGTGTGTGTCAGTTTTAATGTACTTGTGTGGGACCAACGGCCATCAAGAATAGTAAACCCAGAAACCCCCTTCAGACAATGGTTACCACATAAATACATACCAATAAATAGGTTAAATAGTTTAATGTATTCACACAAAAATGAAAAATCTGTCATCGTTTACTAACCCTCGACTTGATCCAATCATCTTTGAGCTTATTTTGTCTGTTAAACACAAAAGAAGATACTTTGAAGAATGTTGAAAATTAGTAGCCATTGATGTCTAAAATATGTATTCATTCATTCATTCCAATAATGTTAATTCATTCGTTCTATCAATCTGTTTATTTGTGTCAATGGCTACCAGTTTTCTAAATTCTACAACTATTATTTTGTGTTTAACAGAACAGAAGGGCACATGAAGATCTGGAGCCACTTGAACACAAGTGCTGAGTCAATTTTTTTAGCTTGAACTATCTCTTTATTGAAAATGCAAACATGTAAAAACGTTGGTTCATTCCGCTGTGGCGACCCCTTAATTAATAAAGGGACTAAGCCGAAAAAGAAAATAAATGAATAAGTAAAAACAAAAAGTGTCTGTAAAAGGATTGCACACACACACACACACACACACACACACACACACACACACATATAAATAAAATGTGACCATTTATTGTTCCAAACTCATTTGAGCGTCTTTCTTCTATTAAACACAAAATAAGATATTTTGAAGAATGTAGGTAACTATAATCAATGATTTCCATTCTTCCATTGACCTTTTCTGACATTTTCTTCTGTAAAAGTCAGTCACTACCAGTTTCCAGCATTCTTCAAAATATCTTCTTTTATGTTCAACAGAAGAAAGAATCTCAAAAAGGTTTGAAACCACTTGAGTGTGAGTAAATGCTAAGTAAATGTTCATGTTTGGGTGAACTATCCCTTTAAGTTTAGGGTCAGGGACTGACAATATAATTTGGTCATCATTAAAACAACAGAAGTCAATGACATGATTTAAAAAAGTGTGTGGGTTTGTGTCTCTACATGTGTTAGCGAGTGTGCATATATATTGTGTGTGAACACAGTCAGGGGGAGAGAGAGGATATCTCACATTTCCCCGCACGGAGACCCTCCCTGTTTCAGGATGACTCACACCTCTGCAGTGGCTGACACTCTCACCTCATTCACAGCCCTTAACGAGCCATGCTAATGAGCACCACATCATTAGGCAGCTCCGCTCACCTCTGCTTGTGAGCCAATCACAGGAGCGATGATGTAACGCAGACCGAACCACAGCAAGAGAGCAGATATACTTGTTCATTCAACATTTCTTTTTCGTCCAATAGCAGAAGAGCATGTCGTATGTTTTCCTTACACATGGACGACCTTGGGATTTTGAGGAGAGTTTGGAGACGTATGGGTGGACGGGCCAGTTTTGTGGTCACTGAGAGGAGATTGCTTTTGTAAGCTTGTCATATATGTGCTCGTCTTTCCTTCTAAGGGGAAACTATAGTGAGATGTCCAACGCTCAGGGCAGTTTCTTCCATCATCAGGGGTGAGGGTGATGTAAGGTCTCTGAAGGGCTAGTGATTGCCCTCTAGGGGACAGAAAAAACAGGAAGCATTGGCAGATGCAGAGTTTCAAGTAACACCGCTGACTGCTAACCACAGTGGACAGGGAAAGGGAGCTGCTGGCTCTGAATGAAGCACACTGTGAATTGCTGTTTACCTTTGAGAAAACTTGATTTTTGTTGATTTTGTTTGGTAAATGGATAGCTGTCATATATATATATATATATATATATATATATATATATAT
>CAIGQZ010034880.1:4275442-4290391 GCA_903798205.1 Danio tinwini
CTTCTTCTTCTTCTTCTTCTTCTTCTTCTTCTTCTTCTTCTTCTTCTCTCACCAGTGTGCACTGCGTTCTTAATATCCTCTGCTTTGTCAGATGTGCCTCTGTGCTTGGCAAGTGAAATGCTCAAAGATGTTTATTGCTATCAGATAGATCACTCCTGTGCGGAGCTCAAAGTACAGGAGAAAAGATTCGCTATTGAACTGGTAATAGGAAATGCATTTTGGCCAATCGTGGTGACATTCCTTGTGCAAAGGAAAGGATGACCTGTTATGTTCCTGTCACTCGTTGGCCATTCTTTGCATTTCATGTCAGTCACCAGGCGCTACTGAGCTTCACAGGATTTACTTCCTTTGTTGTATAACGTGTCATTGTTTTGTTGGGGTGAGACAGTGGCCTAAATCACCATTATGCAGACTTATACTATACTATACAAAATAAATAAATTAATAAGTAAATAAAATCATATCTATATAATCATTATATTATATATAAGTAAATGTTAATATATAAAATATATATAATTAAAATGTAATAACTTATATATCCAAATAACTTCAATCCAAAAATAATAATACATGCATTAATTATTAAATACATTGTAGCTGTGTAGCTAGTTTATTTAACCCTTGTGCACTGTTCAAATTTACTACCCTTTTGTTATGCTAGAGATGAAAACATCCACTAAATTAAACTGCTGTATAAATGCATCAGATTATTATTATTATTATTTTTTTGCACAAATCTGGTAATCAACCTCAGTTCTGATCAAAACTACTAAACTGTTTAGAAAAATATAGGATTTTAACTCTTTAATTGCTAAATTCACAAATTATGTCACTGATTTGGTGGAGGAAAAAACACACACAAAATGACATATTTTTAGCATAAAAATAATTGTGGACTGGATTTGTTTTTACCTTTTATCACAGTCTTGGACATGTGAACGATTAGTAATAACATTGGTTTAATGCATTGTTAGATTTCATTGTTTCTCCCAAATTCACTGTTGGTGGCTATTTTTGACCCATTGATTTCCATTATAACCACATTTGATGGGTTATAAATATACAGTCTTTGTTTTTATTTACTCCATGTAGTTCTGAGAGTTGAGATGCATGTTTTAATTTTCTCAGACACATTAAGGTAAGTGAGCAACGGTCACTCACACACTCACAGACACATACCCTCATTTTAATTAGCTGTTATACTCCATATAAAATTAAAAAAAATAAGCTTTTGCTTTTGCACAGGTCCTAAGGGTACAGATGATCAACAGTAAAAATTACAAATGTTACCTCTTCCTAACAGGGAAAACCATCAAACCATCAAAAATACATGATTATATGCTGTCATGGTTTTGTAATAAAAAAAGTGGTTATAATCGAAGTCAATGGGGCAAAAACTGCCACCAACAGTAAATTAGGGAGGGGAAAAAAAAGAAAATTAATAAAAAACAATGCATCAAAGGCAATGTTGTTTCACATGTCCAAGACTTTGATATAAGGAAAAAATAATCCAGCCCACAATTATTCAATTCAATTCAATTCATCTTTATTTGTATAGAGCTTACACAATGTAGATTGTGTCAAAGCAGCTTCACATGGAAGTTTATAGTGAATTGAAACAATGTCAGTTCAGTTTTTAGTGTTTAAGTTCAGTTCAGTTTAGCTCAGTTTAGTGTGGTTTACTTTCTATATTGAAAATATGTGATTTTGTGTGTGTTTATTTCACCAAATCAGTAACATCACTTATGAATTTGGTAATTAAAGAGTTAAAATATTGTCATTTTACTAAGCAATTTAGTACTTTTGATCAAGACTGAGGTTGATTAACAGATTAATATTAAAATAAATTGAAGAAAAAAAATTATCTGATGCATTTTTACAGCAGTTAATTTAGTTATATATCAAAGCATTTTGCATTTTCTCAAAATGTGTGTCAAAATAAGATTTGTCACCAAAAATTATTTATAGCTAAAACACAGAAAAAGTTATGGCCAAATTAAGACTCAGAATTACCCCAGGGTGGATGAAAACATCCCCAACATTGCATAAGGGTTAAGTTATATTTTATATTTAAACGTTATATTAGAATATTTTGTTTATGAAGAAAGTTATGCACTAAATGAATATGTCTCTTTATGTGGGTATGTACAGTTGCAATCAGAATTATTCAACCCCATGATTTATTAGCCACCCTGTTTTATTTTTTCCCCAATTTCTGTTTAACGGAGAGAGGATTTTTTCAACACATTTCTAAACATAATAGTTTTAATAACTCATCTCTGATAACTGATTCATTTTATCTTTGCCATGATGACAGTAAATACTATTTGACTAGATATTTTTCAAGACACTTCTATACAGCTTAAAGTGACATTTAAAGGCTTAACTAGGTTAATTAGGTTAACTAGGCAGGTTAGGGTAATTAGGCAAGTTATTGTATAATGATGGTTTGTTCTGTAGACTATGGAAAAAATAAATAGCTTAAATGGGTTAATAATTTTGACCTTAAATAGGTTTTAAAAATTAAAAACTGCTTTTATTCTAGCCAAAATAAAACAAATAAGACTTTCTCCAGAAGAAACAAATATTATCAGACATACTGTTAAAATTTCCTTGTTCTGTTAAACATTATTTGGGAAATATTTAAAACAGAAAAAAAATCTAAAGGGGTTCAATAATTCTGATTGCAACTGTAAGACACCATGATAATAAGGCATATGTTACTGAATATCAAATGCCTATATTTCTAGATATATACATACATCATTTGACACTTATTTTTTTTACAAGGTTATTTATATAATGCATATAAAATAACACACACACACACACACACACATATTGAGCTTCAAAGTTTTTGCATTTCATATAGCAAACAGTAAGTGTGTAACATTTGTTTTTTTTTTAAAAAGTCTTACATTGTAAACAACTTATAAAACAACATCCCATAATGTAAATAAGTTGTCATTTAATAAAAATATGTCAATAACTCAATTTTGACAAAAATGTCAGAAAGAACCTTATAAGTCTAAGGTGACAATATTTAAGGTAATTTTAATATATAATGAGACATTAGACATATAATAAAGATATTTTATATGTGTGTTTGTGTGTAGGTATAAATTTATAGTTAATTAAATCACCAGTTATTTAATTAATGACCAATTAATATAATCTTTCTCTGCACTAACTGTGGCTTCTACCAGACGGTGTCTATTATCATTTTTGTCTTTAGCACTGAATAAATTCTCAGTGTTAATGGGTTTGCATGTGCTGGCCCTTCGACAGGCCTATAGAAGAGCCCTGACCCCTGCTGCTCTGCTGAGATTTGTGTCGTGTCCCCAGGGCCCCGCACCTCACTACATCGGGGAACGCTTTCAAAATGTAAACATGTGCTAAGCTGGATTTGCACCGTCAGGTTGAGAGATAATACAGCATGCCTATAGTAGCTCAGCTGCTGCTTCCATTGACAGAGTACAGCCTTAATTCAAAATAGCCCATAAACTGGTGCGCTTTTGGGTCAATGCTATTTTAAACCGCATTACACAATAGCGCTCTGCTCTGTTTTAATCATACCACATAATCATTGCCGGCTGATCATTTATCTAATGTGATTCTGGTGCATTGGAACATACTAAGCTGGATCCAGAGATTAATCTCATGCTTTAATCTCACTCAGAGTTATGTATTAACATCGGTTTGGTTGTTTACCTAACTAGGAACAACTACCTAGTTACTCTGTGCAAGAGAAAAAGCACTGAATACCCTAAATCCAAAGGTAATCTACCTTCTGTGATCACACTGAGAGCAATATTAGAGTTTTACAGTTCACTGCTCCCTTGTATGTTTTTTCTGTCTACTTGGAAAAGTCTGTTTGGATGGCTGCCCGGATACATGGATTTAGGTATGTAATTTTCCCCATTTTTTCTCTCTCTCTCTCCCTTCCCTTCTTTTTCCCTTTCCTCTCTATCTCTCGCTGCAGCAAGGTTATTTTAGTGAGAGAAAACTAAAACTATTGCTCAAAAAACTGGAAGCACAAAAAAATGAAAACGGTAACACTTTAAAATAATGGTCTATTAATTAATGTATTTACTAACATTAAGTATGAATAATCTTGTAAAATATTCATTAATTATAGTTCAACAGGAACTAAAGCATTATTCAAATCCAAAGTTGTGCTTGCTAACATTAGTTAATGCACCATAGGTGAACTAACGTTATTTAACTTAAATATTAATAAAGTCATCTGTAATGGCAAAGAAAGCATTCTTGGACTCCCAGAGTTCATCAAGATTACTTAGATTCATCTTCAATGCCTCCTCCTTCATCTTACCCCAGACGTGCTCAATAATGTTCATGTCTGCTGACTGGGCTGGCCGATCTTGAAGCACCTTGACCTTCTTTGCTTTCAGGAACCTTGATGTTAAGGCTGAAGTATGAGAAGGAGCACTATCCTGGTGAAGAATTTGCCCTCTTCCGTGGTTTGTAATGTAATGGGCAGCACAAATGTTTTGATAGATCAGGATGTTGATGTTGCCATCCACTCTGCAGATCTCTATGCACAACCCCATACTGAATGTAACCCCAAACCATGACTTTTCTTTCACCAAACTTGACTGATTTCTGTAAAAATCATGGGTCCATGTGGGTTCCAGTAGGTCTTCTGCAGTATTTGTGATGATTGGGATGCAGTTTAAAAGATGATTCATTGGAAATCTACCTTCTGCCATTTAAATCTACCTTTTGCCATTTTTTTCACATGATCAACTAGAAGTCAAGTTATTATTTGTTGCTCGTACAACTGGGCTCGACGACAATACATTTGTCAGGTAGTGTAGATGCGCTTTTACAGCAAAACACATGATTTATAGAAAAATCATAAAACAGATGCTCGATCTTTTCTTCATCTGCCAAAAATGTAAACTAGGCAACTACACATATTATGTTTATTATGAATAAGTGTCATAATTTCTTCATAACACTTTAAAAACATTTTTATTTCTTTCCTATTATTCATAAATCACTTTTATAAGGGGTTTAAACACAGTTGTGTGGAAACAATGTGTGAATATAGCCAGCCTCTAATGGTAAAAAAATGTATTATATCACACTTGATTAAAATCAGTCTGCGGAAACACTTTGATTGACATCTTCCGCCATTATGATTTCTCCCTCATTAGCACGAACAGCCCTGAGTGAGAAGCAGCCATCTGACATTAGAGTTCTAAATCTACCATATAGCCCCGCCTTCTTTTGAAAAGAACACAATCACATTAGAATTTAAAGCGACAGTCACCAGAATGGCACAATTTGGATCAAGGCCTAAAAGGAGCAGTTTCGTATAATTGCTCAGTTACTAACTTTAGTTAGTTATTCAGTTATAATTATTTGTGAGGTATTTTGAGCTGAAACTTCACATTCTAGGGACATCAGAGACTTATAGTACATCTTGTAGAAAGGGGCATAATAGGTCCTCTTTAAAATTAATATGCTTTTCAGTTCAGTGTTGGTTCAAACAGTTATTTATTTATTTTGTTATTATTATTAATAAGAGGTTTGCACAAGAGGTAATGCAAGCTTAAACTTTCCTCTGGTCGACTCTGGATGTGTTTTATTAACTCTGTTTACTAGAATTACTAAATCTGAAACGAAATGCATGTTCACAATATAAAAGCAAAACTAAAAGTAATAAAACCTTTAATGAAACAAAATTTTAAATAGTTTTAAAATCTAATTTATAATAATCTTGCTCTGCAGATGCACCAGATGAGTCTGTTAATTTGCACAAAACTCTCATTCAGCCTATAGGTTTGTGTTTAAAATTCAAAGCGAGTGTTTTCATTGTGTTACTCAGCTCTTTCTTTCTTTTTAAATGCAGAAATCTTTAACAAAATTGTTCCTCATAAGTGGTACAGGACTTGCCTCTCAGGAATGAATATGAACAAGTTCCCTATTCTCTCATACAAGTGATAACGGTTAAAAACTCCCCCCGTCCCACAGCCTCCCTCTCAGGGCCAACACTGGCAGTAAAGAACAATAGCTTAAGGGTATACAATTTTGACCAAGCCAGCAGCAACTGCTTGTCCATTCATATGCATCTGTAATTTAATACTGTTCTGAGGCCTGTGCTGGCCCCTCCCACTCCTGCACACTATAGAGGCTCTTTCCAATGCGCTCTGCCCAATGACCATTGTAATCCCCAATGTCCCCTGCTTTCTCCTTCAATTCAGATGTTACCCGGGTTACCCCATTAGGGCTACTCTTCATAGTTTGCATCAGCATGGGGTCTAATTCGAAAGTCCCTACTGCTTCACTAAATAATTAGCACATCAAACCCCCCTCAGGCTCCTCACAGGAAGCTTAGGTCACTAGAAGAGGTTTATTTTGATGAATGCAGTGCTGTTGCGTTTTGGGATGGTGAGTATTACTTCCCAACTGACGTTCTTTCAGGTGTTAATATTGAGTGTAGTTTAGAAAGAAAGAGAAAATAGGAAAGCAGTGTGTATTTCTTTACGCCCAAGACTTAACAGCTGTTTTTTTTTTTTTTTTTTTTGCATCTGTAAGCCGGTTAAAAGACTCATAAAGTGCCAAAGAGATTGGCGGTTGCATGGCAGAATGGGAAAAACAAGTGATGAAATGAGTTCGCAATTACACAGTCTGACAGACCCCTGAAATTTGTAGTGCTCTATTTTCATTTTCGTAAGCTGTTTTGCCCTTTAATTGGAACTAGCATACTTTATGTGTTTGCTGGTGTCAAACTGAGAAATCTAAACTGAAACCTGTGGCATTAAAAGATTTTTATTATAAAACTGCCTACGTTTCTTGCAGTCAGGGGCGGACTGGCCATAGGGAGCACATTTCCCAGCCTGCTTCCCCCACCCACTTTTCATAAACAAAGTGCTTATCAGTCACCCATTAGACTGGTGTAAACAGTATGACTATGAGAGTCTGTTGTTAAGAGTGACAATGAAAATCAGAGAGATCAGGCATCACATTTGCACCAGACAGTCCAATATTTCCCCAATATTTTAAGTATTCTGACTTGTCATGAGTAATGTTTTGTCCTGTTTCACTTTCCTTAAACAAATACTTAATTAATGGGAACCAATCAAGTCAGTAATTTAAAAGAACAAATATACCATCCAATAAAGTCAGACACTAACAATTTACAATTATAGCAATAAAAATATTTATTTTATTTTATTTAGTTCTTCATTAAATATTCTATTAAATGTGTCCACCAACACACTATAGTGTTGCCATGTATTGCTAGGGCAAAAAGTGCAAATGAGACCAAGCCCTTAATAAGCTTAAACCCAAATGCTTTGTTTTAGATTGGCCACATACCAGATTACCACGACTTGCAGCTGACTACTCTTTTTTTCATAAACAGAACTGCTGCTATCCAGACACTTATGTGGACATGCATCATTTCCTTCTGTGAAGCAGCCATCTAAACAAAAACTAGAAGCTAAAGTTTGTTTATGAAATTTGATGTTGACTTGAAAAAACAGGACTGCACAGGGACTAAATGCAGTTGGCAGAAGTCAGTGTCACCATCAACACTATTGCTCAGACTCAACAGACTGCGTTCTGAGGGGTTGCTAGGCAGTTGCTAGGGTGTTATGAGTGGTTGTTTAACTACCTGGTTAGGGGATTTGTAGTTTCCAGCATGTTTTACGTGAGATTGAATTAAGAGAGGGAAATGTTGACAATTACAGTTTTTCTCAGTCGCTTTGGTGCATTTCTCACAACACTATTTACATTTGCACAACAGTTAATGCATTTCTCAAAACAATTAGTCATTTGTTTACATCATAGAAGCAGTTTCTCATTCCTTCCAACAAATTGCAAATGCTTTTGCATGCATCAATTTGCTTATGTCTTGTCAGTCAAAATGAACTAAACTTGTGGATGCTGAATAGTCATTTCATATAAAACTAACAGTCCTCATTTCATTACTTGAGTCATTACATACAAAAATGTTGAACTAGCTGTCAAAATCTGTCAAGCTAATTTTATTTAAAAAAAATTAAATCTTTTTTTCCAGAAAATGTCTTCTAAATTGAACAATTTCTTGAATGATTTACAGACCTGTGTATGTTGTAGATTCAGTTCCAATATGTACTGCAGTATTGTTTACAGTTGTGCACAGCTCTACCCAATGGGAGTTACTGTTTGTTGTAAATTAGGGTGTATTTATTATTTTGCACAATGCTGTGAATAAATTAGAATTGTAAAGAGCATCTGCAGTAAAAAATGTGAAACATGCATATTCAGTGTCTTGTACTCAGATACCTCACTAAATGCAGTAATGTCTAACTTTACTGTAATTTTCAAATGGTTGTGCAAATAGTATATCTGTAGTGCTGTCTTGAGCATATTCAGGACATGTCACCAAAATCTGACTTTTTTGCATTGGAAAAAATGTACAGAGTAAAGTGTCATAATGAAAACATGACAAAGCCATTTGACTTTCTTGTTCATAAACAATGGTGGCAGGACTTTGCATTTTGATGACACTGACACTTTCATTGACATGAATACTTGCTTTTGAGGCATGAGCTATCCATTTTGAGCAAGTTACACACTTTTGCAGGTTATCAACTAGGTTTTGCAGTTTGTACTAATTGTTTTGGAAAATGCATTAATTGTTGTGCAAATGTAAATAGTGTTGTGAGAAATATGCCAAAGCGCTTGAGAAAAACTGTAAAGTATTCTTAGGTGTTCACTTTAGTTTGAAGATTTAGAAGATTTTCATGTAACACTATTAGTTTTGAGATTACCACCTTGCAGAAGCACACATGCTTTGGGTTTTGGCAGCTTAATTAGCAAAAATGCAGTTTGCTGCTTTGCTTGGTGAGCAATAACTGTCCTAAAATGAGTTCTGAGATCAGTCTCAATCAACTGTATATGTAATTCATGAAATATGCTTTTACTTCATTTAGGATAACTTCCAATAAAACTAAGAGGCTTTGAAATGTACGACTCACATGTTATTATCAGACCTTTGAGTTCAGACCTTTGAAAAAAAAAACAAATGCATTTAAACTTTTATTTGATAAAATCTTGTTGGACCAACTCATTTGCATTTAATTGTGTAAATATATATATTTTTAGTTGGTGCTAAACAAATTTATTGGGTGGTAATCCTGCCCTCAATTAAATTGATTCATCCAATGAGTTATTTTTTGAGTGTAGGGTGTTCTGAGTGGCTGCTAAGGTGTTGCTAGCTGGTTGCTAGGGTGTTGTGAGTGGCTGCTAGGCTGTTGCTAGGGTACTCTGCATTCCTAATAGGCAAGCCTCATTTACATGTTTTATCAAATCTTAATACTTAGTAAGCATTTCTAATATGTTATAGCACTTAGCTAATTATTATTAGCATGTAACTAATCACTGCAAGCAGGTAGCCTGTAGCATACAGGAATTTCAAACGAGTCAATGCCCAGGACCCTACAATGTTCTGATGCTGAGCTATTGCTGTTGTTACTGTAAATGGTTGCCAGGTTAGTCTGATACGTTGCTATGGAGTCGATTGTCAGTATTTCTTTTCTGGAGTCCAATGTTAGGCCAATGGCATTTTTCAGAGTTTTTCGAGTCAGTTTTTAGAAAACCAAAAGTTGGACCATTTGGAAAAGATACAGCATAAATCTGCAGCTTATGTCCCAGCTAACTTTTGACTTCCTTCTTTATATATTAAATATCAATTCTGAATTCTAATGTAAAATAAAGAAATAAATACACAAACAAACAAATAAATGCATTCAAGAAAAAAATAGTAAATTAGATTTTAAACTTTGTATTTTTTTTTCTTACAGTTCTAAGTTGAAAATATTTCTCAAAATTCGGACACAAATCTAGCTCACATTTATATTATTCTTTCCTTCAGAATTCAGAGATATAAACGCACAAAGTTTTGTTTATTGTCTGTATCACCAATTGTGAGTTCATAAGTGAGAATTGCAAGATATAAACTCTCAAGTCCAAGAAAAAACCTTCACAATTGCTTTAATTGTTTTTATTCCTTGTCCTGCCTTTGCCATTACTCGGAAAATCAGTAATTATTTTAGTTAATGGCCAAAACAACAAGTTGTTAGTTTAGTATTTGCCCCATTTTCTACAATGCTAATCGCTTTGTAATGTAAGTAGTGCACATGTTGTTTACTGAGAGAACAATAATTAAACATTATCGACAGCAGCCAGCCCCCCTCTTTAGTCCCAACAAAGCATAACATTTTAAAGCCAATTTTAAGAACTTGTCGCCCTTAATAATTAATCACAGCATGATAAACAATTCATACCCAGTACAGCCAGATCTATATCTATTATGGATATATGTAATAGTCATTAAATATACATTCCTCTTTGACCTTCAGTTTCTCGATCTCCAACAAAACAAACAGGCAAATTACGGGAGGGTGGGATCTCCGGGAGTTTGCCGCACAGTTGAAGGCTCTGAATCGGACAGGCGAGGTGATTTTATTGCTTCCCCAGAGTTTTCGAGAGCAGCACAAGCCTCGCAGACCATACGAAAATAACACAACGTCTGGCCGCGCTGACAACAGGCAGGTTGACGCAGAGGGAGCAAACAACATACAGGCAGAAATGCAGAGTGCAGCTGTCTGTCATTTGAGCGACTGCTTGTTAAAGAGACCTTGAAGACATTAGAGGGACGTGTTTTTCCCTTCTTCGGTTGCACTTCCAACATGCAGTGTAACCCCGTAGGCCTTGTCTATTTCGAAGGAGAACTGATGATAACTCTGCTGGATAGTTAGACAGCAAATCCTTACTAGGTAGAGACTGTCACAACTGGAATGTCAAAATGTTGATGTGTTCTTTTGTAAATTGTGTGGGTTTGAATGCACATTCTTAACTAGATTATGCTGAAATTTTGTGTGAAATCAAAATATGCAATGTTAATTTTGATAGCACACATTGCTACTCTTTAGGTGAACAATTAATCTGTGGAAGATGATCCATTGAAAAACACATTGTTTTGTAATCTTCAATCAAATTCATGATTGTGATCATTTGCTTCCATTTTGAACTGGTGGTCCTTCTCTGATGATGTCAGTTTGACTTCTTCATCCACAAGATTTTTAACCATGCCCCTCTTACTGTTAGTATGCTATAATGGAATGATGTGTGAAAAAGAAAGCCCCACGCTCTGCTCAATATTATTTTTCAGTTAAAAGTACATCAACATACCCAAATAAAAGTCTCAGCAACTTCCGTTTTATGTAGACTTTGATAAGCCAACCCATTTCCCATTTCCGTATCAGAGTAAGGTCGTACACGGCTTAAGCACAGACTGATCATAACGGCTAGATTTTTGCACATTATGCCACTTTCCCACAGCATCTAAATGCATTAGCCTGCTGTCTATCAGTTTACTGAAGCGTGCATGTGTGAAATGTGACAGGAACACAACCTTACTATATGGATTTAAACACTGCCCAGACAGAGCAAACGTTTTAGTGTAAGGGAAGTGGAAATATGGCTAAACCCATACATTAAAAAAAATGTGTTCTCATATCATATAGAAGTAAAATAAAATAAAATAAATAAAATAAGCAAAAAAAATTTGCATTTTGGGAAACAATCCAGGCTTATATCCCATACACAGTTCTGGAGATCACAAAACACGTCCCAGGAGGTATGTTTTTTTTTTGCAGTTTTTGTTTTCACGAATCCACCAGAGTACACTTTTTCAGATGTCAAATTTCTATAGCGAGTGCCATATGGGTCTGCTGTTCTCTTATAAATCCACCAAAGGCCACTGTAAACTGACTGATCGACCGACCAATTCCCCCACCCTTCTCTTTCCCTAAAAAAAAAGCAATTTTTCAAAAGCAATCCAGAAAAAGAAAAGTCCTCTCCTGATTTTTACTTCATTTTCAGATCTTGCCACTTCTGCACTTTGTTATTTTAATTGTTTATTTTATTTTTTGCATTTTGTTTTTGTTTTATCTGCTTTCTGAAACTGTTCTTTACTGGACTTGAACCCCATCTTCACAGTCAACTCCTTTCTGCGTCTCAAGTCCGCCAACGTACACGGTGAGCCACTGGGCAAACAGCAAAAAAAGCATCCACAAAGAGGTAATCGGTCAGCTGGTAGTGCAAAAAGAAACAGAAGACGTTGGCATCATCATACCGCCCCGTAGCATTCGTTTTAAAGACTAAATGCAGCCATACGTAGTTCTGGCTACATAATTCATGCTTTACAAAATGTATGCGTACGTTTTTAATCAATCGTCAAAATGCAGAGTATGTTTTCACAAAGAGCCTGTGTTGAAAATATATTAGCCATGGGTTTCCTGCTGACATATTGCAATACTCTTCTTTGGTTTTAAGTTAGTTTGCCCAAAAATCAAAAATCGCCCTCTTGTCTTTCCAAAGCTCCAAGACATTTGGTCATCTTCACAACATAAATTAAGGTTTTTTAGATGCTAGAGCTTTCAGACTCTCTGTAGACAGCAAGCTTCCTCAAATGATTAAACTTTAGAAAAGGAATCAAAAATGTTGCCAAAACATTCCATGTGACTTCAGTGGTTCAACTGTAATCATATGAAGCTCCAAGTAAACGTTTTTGAAAACTTTCTTGAAAAAAACTCAAAAAATGGCTTTGTCGTTAATGTCTTCTCTTCTTCTTCTTCTTCATGGGTGCACATTTACTATAGGCAATACATCATATTTGCCATTAGAGTCAACCATGCAATACACAAGAGTCATATTGCATAAACGTGCACCCTGACCTGATGCAGAAAACAAGAACAAAGTCATTTTTACAGTTTTATTTCTTTCGGCACAAGTGTGTTATTGGAGCGTTATATGATTCCAATTGACCTCAATCAACTTTTTCAAATTATCTCCCTGAGAACTGATTGCGACAAGAATAACATTTTATTTGAATTACATCTCCTTGTGAGAAAGAATCAGCTGGATTTGCATCCTCCTTAACAGCTGCCACTTTCAACGTTTTTTAGACGCCATTTTCAGCTGACGAAATAATCCATGTAATGAAATTTTCACTTATGTTTCACAGCAAGCTCAGAACACCTAACAGTAAATACCTTTCAAAGACACCACTATCGATTATGAACTGGATTAATGGTACATTAATTACAAAAACATTTCAAATATAGCGTGACAAGAGAAGAGCCAAAGCGGCTACTCCATGATCTGCCCACGAGCGCCCCCTATATGATTGCAATTGAACCACTGATTTCATAAGGGATGTTTTGACTTTGCTTCATTTTCTGGACTTTGTACGTCTTTGTACGTCTCAGTACTGTTACTGCATATAAAAACTGATTGTATTTAAAATATCTTAATTTGTTTTCTGAAAATTAAAGAAGATGTTGGGATTGGAGCGACACAAGGGTGATTTTTTTTTTAATTCATTCATTTATTGGGCCCTATGTCATACACTCAGCACAATGTAGCACAAGGTGCAACGCAATTGTTGTTTGTAGTTTCAGCTTGATGCAAGTGTCGTTTTGATGTTTTTCACCACACTGTTTAAATAGCAAATGCATTTGCCCTCATATGTGCACCCATAGGCGTTCTGGGCTAAAAAAGGAGGTGTGTTAAGGGGCATTGCTGGCACGTTGCTATTTTGAGGAACTAAAATAGACTGCTCAACAGACCAGCTGAGAGGAGGTCTAAAATCCAGTGCAGAGCGCATAATGCTTTTGCAGCCTGCATTTTGGACCTTGCACCTAGAACGTTAAAATAGGGCCCATTTTCTTTTTGGCTTAGTCCCTTTATTAATCAGGGATCGCCAAAGGGGAATGAACCGCCAACTTATGTTTTACGCATCGGATGCCCTTCCAGCTGTAACCCATCACTGGATAACAGTCATACACTATGGACAGTTTAGCTTACCCTGTACACCTATGGCGCATGTCTTTGGAGAACCCGGAGAAAACCCATGCCAACACATGCAAACTCCACACAGAAATGCCAACTGACCCAGCCGAGGCTCAAACCAGCAACCCTCTTGCTGTGAGGCGACATCGCAACACAATGTGCCACCACACCACCTGATTTATTGTTCTTTAGTATTTATTTTCCTTATATAGTCTGATGCAAAACATACTGGGATCTAAAAATCTGCTTCTACTTAAAGTTCAGCTTTAAAAAAATCTAAATCTGAGTTAATGTAATTTGATTTTCTAAGTACAATTTTATGTCATACATTTTGAACAGATTTGATTCACTTCACTGTTTACAGTGCATTTGACGTCAATCTCGTACACAAGTAGGTCATGAAAAATGAACCCTCACAACTGCCGGCTACAGTTTTTAGCACTTTTCTTGAAGCATGCCAGTCTATAGGCTGCGCCATGTCATTGTTTGTTTACAGGCTTCACCTCACTCAGCCTGCTAGCCGTCTGCATGCTTAGCGCAGCAACTATTTACAGCAGGGGCCACAACTGTGATCAAAACCAGCCGCTCATTGATTTCCAAACATGCATTATGCTGCTAACATATATTATCAAAGCAAAGTGCTTGCTTGACTGTCTTTAATGCTCAGCAGGCTTTAAGATATGCACAAGGCAAGGGTTATAGCAGAAAGGGAGAGAGAGGAGGTCATTCCTGTTATGCAGTGCCTTTGAATTCTTTGACTTTATTCATACTAACTTGGTTGTTAAGAAAACTGCCAGAAGGCATTAGAGGATGGAAACAAACAAACTTAGTTATGAACTGACTTTTTGCTTTTTGACTTCTAGGTTATATGAGGGTGCTATCTAGTATATTTTAACATTTATTTAAAGTTGTTGTTTTTTCCCCCAATATTTTTATTTCTTATTTTATATATCAACAATTATGTCAATGAAATTAAGGAAAAAAATGTTTGAATGAATTATTGAACAAATAATTAAAAGTAAAGTTAATGATTTAAAACAAATACAATAAAATGACAAAAATATTTATGTGAGT
>CAIGQZ010034880.1:4290491-4325506 GCA_903798205.1 Danio tinwini
TGTAGTCATTAAGGGATGGACATGGTCAGCAACAATACTCACGTAGGCTGTGGCTTTAATACGGTGCTCAATTGGTAGTAATGAGCCCAAAGTGTGCCAATAAAATATCCCCCACAGATATCCTACCACCAGCCTGAATTGTTAATACAAGGATGGATCCATGCTTTCATGTTGTTGACATCAAATTCTGACCCTACCATCTATTAGTATATTTTAACTATTGATTGTATTAAGTGTCATATTAATTATATCAAAAAGATTGCTGTGAAATGCAATACAAATACTATAATCTGATGACAATTTGTAATTATTTTAGGTTTTGGTGAATTTGTGACTTAGGGTGCTTTCACACCTGTGGTTCAGTTCATTTGGTCCGGACCAAACGCAAAAAATGAAACACTGTAGCATTTGCCTGCCGTTTTTGGGTCCTTTTCACACCACACAGATTGCTTTGGTCCGAACTAGTTGAAAAGAACCAAAATGCATTCATGTGACAAAATCATTCATCATTCATTGGCCAGATGTTATTAAACGTATTTCCTAAACTGCTTTTTGATTGGTCAGAATTAAAGTGCGGGAAAATACAAATTTTTAGTATAAGTATTAGTATCGCGGGGAACTCCCGCAAGTAAACAAACCGGCAGACACAAAATGTAGCTTTTTACTATGGAGGGACGACTGCGCTGACTGATTGTATCCCTGGTTATAGTACACTATATAGTTTGTATACATCATTTTAGACAAACTATATATTTTGAGAATGAAGCGTGGCTGCAGCTGGAAAACAATGTTTCCATGCATTGCAAACAGCAAAGGCACATCTTAAGTCACTTCAGGAGGAGGCGTGAATTAATTTAGCTAAACTGCGACATGGTCATCATCCGGAAATATTGCCAAAGATCCATCAGGTAATGATTTTCCTTATATCTCTCTGTTTAAAATTGTTGGTAAAGCGCTGTCAACAAATATTTTTCCTCCACACCCACACAAATGGGACAGTGCATCAGACTACGGCAGCTGGTTTAGTCTAAAAAGGTGCAGTACTTTCCGCTGTACGGATCATGTTCTTACCACAAACAAACTGCTCTATTTGAAAGCGTACCCAGACCACTTTCTTCAAGGAGGTCTCGGTACGCTTTTTTGGTCCACTTTTGGTGCACACTCGATTCACACCTGTCCAAACGAACTGCACCAAGTGGGAAAATGAACTCTAGTGTGATTCAACCGAACTAAATAAGGCAGGTGTGAAAACACCCTAAATTGTACAAATTTGATTAATTTAATTTGTATAGTATTTCTATAATATTCTTAAAGTTGCGTTTAGAGGCTTGCCTTCATCTTTTTTTTCCCTGGAATTGTGTGATTTTACATAAATTAGATTTTATAAACTAAAACATATTGGTCACTAATTTGCCCCCCAAAAAAAAAAGCTTTTTTTTTTTTTTTTTTCTAAATGCTTTTCTCATTCAGCGCCAATCAAAATACAAACATACGCTGCTCTCATGACATTAATTGCATTATATATGTAATTTTTAGAATATAAGTCACAACACATTTCAAATATAATGAATATGTTACAAATATATGTTACAAAACATAACAAATGTGTAAAAAAATAAACAAACATCATAAAAAAGCGATAATGACTGAACAAAGTATACCACTGAAAGTAACCTCACCGTTTAGGGTCGTAACACATGACAAACACATATCTTCCAGTTTTATGGACTAATGGTATTGTCTCTGTAAGCATGTTTTTTTCAGAAGGCACATGTGCTCATAAAGGGTGGATATTGTCTCTTTGTGCGACGTCGATTGATGCTGGCGTTTACACACCAAACATTGATCGTGACCTCTTCCTGCTCTTGCTTTCTTTATTGTTTGTGGTAGTATAATAAGAATGGATTACTTGACTAACCCTAATGCTGAATTAGTTACATAGTAAACCACATTACAGGGTCTAGTGCTGGGTGGTTAGAGATAAAACAATAAATATTGGGTTCATAAAATACCTGTCAGATGAGTATAGAAGATAAGACTGATATTACAGTGAGCAAAGCATCTTTAATGGAAATGTCATTTCACTGACAAGATACAATATTAAGCTCAAGGTTTACATTTATGTATGTACGTATGTACACTGTAAAAAAATCCAAGGTTCCACTTAATTGCTTCATGTTGTCTCAACACAAATAGATTAAGATAACTTAATAGTTTTCATAAATTTAAGTTGAATGAAAATAAAACAGTTGAAAATAAAACATTTTTTTTCCCCCAAAATAACTTAAGAATTGTGTGGTTTCAACTGATTAAAAAGAAAGTATTTGAACAAGCAGCAGACTGTATGTATGCTTACAAAGTCAAACAGTCTGGTGGCAGTTCATAGCTATTTTTTATTTTTATTTTTGCTTTTTTAGCTAATTAAAATGAACTTAAAATGAAATCTGCTGTCTCAGCAGGGTGTTTTCACACCTCAAGTTTGAAAAAAGTCAGTAAAGTGGGTGAGTTCAGCTTTGTTTAAGTGGGAGTGTCGAGTGGCGAATAAGGGAAGAGGGAAGGGTTTGCATGAAAAGGGGAGTTTCATTAAGTGCACGGGCTGTTTTTCTCAGCGGAAACACAAAGTAGTATTTAAATCATTTTGACTAAGGTATGTCTTTAAAAACTGAAAGAGTACTACTGACGATACTAACTTTGCTATGTGAATAAACATAAACAAAGAACACTGATCACACACTTACCAAATCTGTAGAGACAGGACAATCAACACCAACTGGAACCATGTCTTTTTTAAAAATAAGAAGACGAGTGGCAAATCCGGATTTCACCATTTCCAGCTTCAAAAAGCTCTCAGGTAAAAAAATGTTCCTTACAAACCTATTTTTGTCGTGTGTTAGCAGACCATTGTAATGCAACTACTTGGATTCACAAACAAGCTGTGCTCTCATCGTGGGGAAATGGAAACAAAACCTTTATTGCGGCACATTTATAAACGCGACACTGATGACCCATGTCTCCGAACAGTTCTTTTACTACCTGAATTACGGTTGGCAACACAACATGGCATCTCTCTAAGTAAAGTTTATTTATAAACTAATTTCGTAAGGTTCACGTGATTATGATTGAACACGCATGATTCTGCATTAACTATGTATGACCAACCAATCAGACGATTCCTAACCCACTATAAAGAGCCAGGGTTTCTCACTTCAGTTATCTTTAATTTGAAGAATCCCCCCTTCCACCTCTACTCCTCCACCTTTCCTTTCATAGGGTGGCACGGCGGCCCAGTGAATAACACTGTTGCCTCACAGCAAGAACGTCACTGGTTCTAGTCCTTTAACAGGCAGGCTGCCGTTTCTGTGCGGAGTTAGCATGTTCTTCCCGTGCTTGCGTGGGTTTCCCCCGGGTTCTCCAGTTTCCTCCCACATTTCAAAAAACATGCACTACAAGTTTTTTGATCAATCTAAATTTAACCCTACTAGTCAAACTCTCATCCCCCAGCATATCTCTTCCTAGCAATCATAAAAAGGGGGGAGTTCTCGAGATCTATCTGAGCTTAAAGCTCCCCTCTAGCCCTGCAAACCGGAGGGAGCCCAGGGCTCAAGGACCTTTTGGGCTCAGGGCTCTCTCCCGGGACAGCATGCCAAACGTGCTTTATATCAATCATCAGCTAAGTGTGAACTCTTTAAACACTGTAACAAGTAGAAAAAGGCATTAAAGCTATATCATGCATATTAATGAAGTTGCATCTCATTCACAATAGAGCGCAGTGATTGGTTCGAACCAAGTCTTTCTCATGAATTAATGAACAGATGTGCTGAATTAATAAACTCAATGACTTCACTTTGTACCGGTCGGTACAAACAGCCAATCTCCATGCTAGAATTTACACAATGATATCATCGCCGTGACGTTGCCTCAAAATTAATTTTTAAACTGGAAGAATTAATTTGCTCTAAACAATGCAAAAACAACCAATTTTCACTTATAAGCTAAATATATGTGTCCTAATAGTTGTTTTAGCAACGTGGGACATATATATGGCTGTTAACGTCTCAAAAAATGTGTTGTTTTTATTGAACCTTAAAATTTCTAAATTGCATGAACTTTATAAGCCATTTCAACTTACTTTACAACTTACAATGTCAATTTTATGAATAAACAATGAACTTACTAACAAAAATTCAAGAAAGGCCAAGAAAGTTCAAAATAATGGTTGTTAATTGAAATTCTTATATTTAGTAAATATTTAATCACTATTAAACAATTTATGGAAATATATTTTTTGCTTGCTAAATAAAAGTGTTAATTTCTTTACAAACATACTGATCTCCCAAAACCTGTGAACAAACCTGTGTATGCCATGAATATGAATAATGTCACATTATACTTTTCCTGAAATAGTTGTTCTCATTGTCAGTTTTTATACAGATGTGAAGCATTTTAGATGGAAAAATTGATCCCTCACATGTGGAGAAGACACAGGCTAATGTGCGGCATAACTGGAGGGCAATTGTCTGACTGTAGATACACTTTGCATGAAAAAGACAGGCTCTGGAAGGCTAATTGCATGAGAATGTAGTGTCTGACACAGAGTCTCTGCTGTGGCATATCAAACACATCTCACATTACATGAAGTATCCCATTCAGGTGGTCATTAGACAATCAAATGGGAATAATCAGACTGGATCTCAATTACCGCTGGCAGAGCACAGGTTAAATAGTGGAAGGAGAGAGAGAGAGTGAGAGGTTTGACAAGACTTTAATTCTAAACAATTCAATGACACATTCTTTACATTATCAACTCACATACTGTGGACAATGTACAAATGCAAAACCCCATCATAAACAATACTGTACACACAACATCATTTACACACCACAATTCATAAAATAAGTTCATTATTTATAGGAGCATAGTAGTCAAACTCTGCGTGAAGAGTTTCAACTCACACTCACAATAAAAAATAAATACAATAAATACAATAAATAAATGTTATTTTAATGTTTTTAGACAACATAAAAAAAAAAAAAAAACATGAATGTTTTTTCTATTTGTTTAACACAAACATTCATAGTTCATTTTTTGGACCGAAAACAGATAGTAGAAGTTTTTGAACACGTTGTTGTGACCGTGTAAACAAAAACAAAAGTCTTTGAAAACGATCATGTCCAACATGCTAAACATGCTAAATAATGTTTAGGCTGTGTGAAGAATATAGGCAACAGCAAACAACATACAAATCATTGGCAGAGTATGTGATAGTGTTTGTTTTTGCTCAAGTATTTCATAATGTTTTATCAGGTACTATTTATTATTTTGGCCGAGAGAGATTAATGTGCTGCTGTAAGAAATAAATTGTAATACATGCAAATACAAAAAACACCAGCAATTTAAGAAAAGATCTTCATCAATTTGACAGCATATGTGTCCTCACAATGCAAACAAATTAGGAAAACATGCTGCAAATTCTCACAACGCAAACAAATAAAGAAAACAAACTGCATTTTCTCATAATGCAAACAATTTTGGAAAACACGCTGCTATAGGTTATTGCACACCAAATCTGAAAAATCTTCCCGCAATTTTCACACGTTAAAAAATTCGATCAGGTTCAAATTTTCAGCTTCTTTCTTTTTCTACTTTGGAGTAGAGAGAGGAGAACAAAGTATCTCGGCTTGAACTGACTTTGAATTATTTTGCATTTTTTTTTCGTATTGGATTAAATAATACGCATCGGACTCATTGTGCAAGGTTTGTTTATGAGACTAATTTTTCACATATGAATACGAAAAAAACGCATACGAAAATTTCGAGCTTCAGTGTTTAAAAACCTTAATTTCTACAATGCAAACAAATAAAGAAAAAAAGCTGCATTTTCTCACAATGCAAACAAATTAAGAAAATGCGATAGATTTTCTCACAACACTTGCAAATAGAACGGAACACAATGGAAATGTTTCAATGGCGGAAATACACCATTCTGTTTTTTGTTAACCGCCAATAAATTGAAGAAGAAGAAGAAGAAGAAGGAAATGTGTCAAGGGTACCCAAAAACGTGACGGACCTGGCTGGGATATGTGCCTTGGCTGTCGTGGTGGGCAAAGCGAGGCTTCATGAAACACTGAAACAGTCGAAGTAAATGTGTCGAAGCTTCGAAACATTTCGAAACCCCACTCTACGGTGACACCTAGTGGTCATTTTTTATGTATTGCACTGGAACAGCATCAGCAAAGAACAGTTGAGCAAATTGAGGTATTAAACTCCACTTTGTAGATTGATCCTTCAAGTGAATTTGTGGAGCGGTAGGGTTCGTGACTACTATGTGGACATACTGGGTTTGAATCCAGGCTGAGACAGCTATTTTGAAATGCTTTAATATCAGTTTGAATAGCTCTGTTCTTGTATCGTTTTGTTTCAACATTGGTCTGACATCCGAATAAACACTTTGTGAATAAATATGTCTTGTTTTGGTCAAAAAACAGGGTTGTTGCTAGATCAGACACGGTTGTGGCCAGAAGTTAACAAGAATTAATTATATTATTCATTAAATTTCCCATTTATTGTATTTTATTTATGTCTACCCAAAACCTAAAGTTAACCGTCATAGTACTGTAAAAAAAATTATTATCGTTTTACAGTGTTACAAAAACAATGCTGTATTAAGGGCGTATCAGCAGCTGTGTCCTATCTAAACTACACCATAAAACAGTAACATGTTTAAAATACATAAAATCTTGATTTCGGAGTATTTGTACAAGTCAGGATTCGAACCCAAAAGTAATTTGAAGCTCAGTTACAACATGCACACGCACGGCCCACTAGGCCATAAGAGACAGAAAGTTTTCAGACCCTGTCAGTCAAATGCACATTCGCCAGGTCTCGAAACGCTTCTGAACTGATCGATGCTTTGAATCGCTTTAGTCACATGACCAAGTGTTTCGAAACACTTTAGTCACGTGACCTGGGTGTTTCGGCTCATGCTTCGGTGCAGTGTTTTGAAACACTTGCGCTTCGGGATCTCGGGATGTGTCGAAACGTCAGTTTCACGTCAGCCATCCCTACTTGGCTGTTGCTCAGTGAAGTTGTAGGTGATCTTTGAAAGGTGAGTTTTTTTGTTTGTTTGTTTATTTTAACATCCTAATTCCCTTGTCTTTTTTATATTATTAGCCTCAATAACCAGCTGGGTCTGTCACGTTTTTGTTTGTTCATGTTTTTCCCTTTGAAACATTTCCACTGTGCATATTCTTCATTTTTTTGTGTTTTGAGGATTTGCAACACAAATGCTGTCAAAATGATGCTCTGTTTCTTCATTTGCTGGTGTTTTTTTGTAATTGCGTGTGCTTTCTTAAATAGCAACACGTTAAGCTCTGTCAGCCACTATAGTTCAGTAACATGGTTTACAGTGCAAATTACTGGCCTGGCATTCATAATCCAGTGTTTTTGGCCATTTTCATATATTTAAATGTGAATCATTTTAAAAAATGTTGTGGAGAAATAAAACTTTTTCAAAACACAAGAGAAAAAAATATATATTTTTGGTTACATTGTTATTGCTTAAACGTAACCTTATAAAGAACAACTATTTAATTTATCATGTGTATAGAAAATAAAAATAAAAAATGTTTAAGCATAAAAAAGAACAAAAAACTGTCACCTTCTCAGACCCCAACACTCCCAGCATGCACTGAGAGAGAGAAGAGACAGTAAACGAGAGAGAAGTGTAAGCTTCTCTGTTGAAAAACTGCTTACACTAGCCTAATCTTTCAGGTGTTAAACCAGGCTGATCTGGTTTGCTATTTTTTTTCTAGAAGAGAAGGGGCTTTGACTGACCACTTAAATCAGCCAAAGTTGCTCAAATCTCACCCTGGAGGCCCGGTGTCCTGCTGAGTTTAGCTAAAATCCTGATCAGGCTCACCTGCTATAGGCCATCAGTGTCTTCAGGATTACTAGAAAATGACAGGCAAGAGCAGGGAAGCCAAGCTCTGCGAGAGTGCAGGGTTATTCACTCAAAACTAAAAGCAGTGTTAAATTGCATTAAAATGGGCTCATATGATCAAATGATGATAAGAGGATTTTGATACGTTACTTCACTCTCATATTTTTTTAAAAGTGTATGTAAGGGAATTTAGTACATTGACAAAAGCTGTATTGAATCACTTTGATGCTTTTCTGAGGTCAACATTTTTTTTTATAAATTGTCATCTAATGACCGACAGTGAGCCTTGGGGACAAACAAAGTAATTTTATGTTGTTTTTAATCCTTAGATATTGTTTAAAAACCCTTTCAGAAACTTTGTAGCTCTTAATGGTTTCCTTTTGTGGGAGTAGTTCTATATAACATCTCAAAGACACATCCATGAATTCATGAATTTATTATTAATTTAGTTAATCCATTAATTTATTTGGCTACTTTTAGAATAAAAAAGATAACCTTTTCATAAAGACTTTGTGTATACTGAGAGCATATTTACATGACCGCAATAGATTGGAGTGGACTGAAGGCTTTCCTTAATGTTTTTGAAAAGTTTAGCAATGTCACTTTGTAAATAAACATTATGCTCTTACGAACATACAGTCTGGTCATCCATCATTCTTCTTTTAATTGTCAACTACTTAAACTAAATGATACATTTTCAAGAAATCTCTTTTTTTGTTTACACCACAGGTGTCAAACTCAGCTCCTGGAGGGTCACAGCTCTGCACAGTTTAGTTCCAACCCTAATTAAAGATCCTGATCAAACTAATTAAGTCCTTCAGGCTTGTTTGAAACCTACAGGTAAAGCTGCGGTCACACTGCACTTTCTGCCCTAAAGATTTTCATTCATACGCAAGTGAATGCCGCAGACCGGAAACACAAGCTCATACGACAAGTTTTGCAGTTTGTTGCATTGCAAAGTTCAAGCCATTGGTGATTGCGTGAGACCAAACAGAAGATCAAAACATGTTTAAAATATGGAGCAAAACAAATTTAAAATATGGACCAAATGCTCCCCTTTTTTAATGTCTAATCAACTTGTTTAATCCTGCCCCTTTTTGAAGCGCCATAAGACAGAATTTTGCATGCTCAAACTCTAGTGTGACTGCGGCATTAGTGTGTTGGAGCACATTGTGTTGTAAAGGAAACTGCTCAGGGCTGCAGCCCTCTAGAACTGAATTTGATACCCCTAGTGTCATTGTTTTTCCCCTAGTTTGATACCCCTAGTTTACCTCTAGTTTGATACCCCTAGTGTCATTGTTTTTCAAATTGATTAGATTAGATTAGATTCAACTTTATTGTCATCACACATGTACAAGTACAAGGAAACGAAATGCAGTTTAGGTCTAACCAGGAGTGCAATAGCAGCAAGTGCAGGATACAGGTATAAGTTATAAAGTGCAGTTATAGAAAAACTATGGTGATATTTACAAATGGATGTACTATGAACATTATATACAGGTTGTGTTAGCTATGAACATATTTACAATAGATGGATAAATGTACAGGTTGCTATTAATAATCAGAAGTGTGCAGATAGATAAACATAATTACAAATGTATATGTACAGTGGGTGTGTACATAATTACATAGATGGCGTACATAGATGGTGCCCAAACAGAGTATTTTGATGGAAATGAGTGACCATAATGCATATAAAGTGTTTCATTTTCAGTTGAAATAGTGGCAGTGATTACTTTTGTTTTTTGACTACACTTTCCAAAATTCTACATTTGAAAATTAATTATAAAAAAATATACAATGTTTTACACATGGAGTTTCAGTGTAAACAATAAACTTTTTAAACTTAATTACGTTTAAATTACTTTAAATGAATAAATGAACGAATGATAATATGTACAAAAGGACTAACAAGCACATGTGGCACTGTAATAATGTCTGCTAATTAAACATTAAAGTAACAAAATGGCTTATTATTGCTGCAAATGGCAAACTGCTGCAAACTCTTCTAAGGACAATTTTAGTTCTGCTTTATTTTATGTTCTTTCATTTCTATCTTTTTGCTCTAGTACTGTATTCTGGTATGAAGCATAAACTCTTAAATACTGCACTCAGTAAAGCTCCAGATGATGTTTGTGAATGCCCATTAGAATTACCAAAATAATTTTGGATTTTGTGAAATACCAAATTGCAGAATTATGTTGGAAATGACAGGACTTGGGCCTATAAATTCCTTATAATGGTTATGGCAAAATGCACTGAAGTCTAGAGACCAATTAGACAAGATGTAAACCATCTTCTATGGGCTGTGAAACCAGATAGACACTTGGGAGACTACACCAGTTTAACCAGACTGGAAAACAAGCACAAATAAAAATCTGGTTTAAGCTCTTTCTCGTTTTTATGATTATTTTCAAACAGGGCTTGGAAGTAACTGCCTGTAGGGAGAATAAATTAGAGAATATAAGCAACAAAAAAAGAAAAAGAAAAATGTACTACATGGAAAACATGTCAGCTATCTAAATAATCCTCTCCTAACCCCCATTGTTACACTCATTTTCAGTACGGGCAGGCGCAGGTGCTGTATATGTCATTTTCATATAGCATGCCATTTACTAACACATTTTCCCAAATGGATAACCGTGACTAAAAAGACGCCATTGTTTCCTGGCCAAGCTAAGCAGCTCCTCTAAACAAATCCTAACCGGTAGGAACAACTCGGCCCTGTTTTCACAGCAAACCATTTCCTCTGGCTCCAACCTGCAGAGGACACCTTTCAGCCTTTCCATCCTGCAGTGAGGCCTCGTGATTTATGACAGGTGCAGGAGACTGACCACTAAAGCCATGTAAATTTCCTGGTTCTGAAGCAAGGCACAGGCTGGTGCTGGACCACCCAGCCGCTCCTCCTGTCGTATTCAGCTTTCATATAGTGAGGGTCAGGGCCTGTTTTATCACCTTCAGGAAGACATGCTTTAGAAGTCTCCTTCTGCATACACTTTGCTCTGTTAGCACGTCCCTCACAACAAACAAGGCAGTGCTGTAAAGCGGTCTATCGCAATCACCACAGGAAGCTGCTCCGAGGGAGAACTGACAGCTATTCACATTTGTAATTGCACAAATAAATGTGTGTTTATAATATAGACTTTTCTTGCCAAATTATAATTTATGAACATATTTGCATGTGAATATTATGAATTCAGATTATTTGTACACTGTAAAAAAAATCTGATCGCATATTTTGTGATTCGCCGGTTTATTGACGTCCATTTATTTCTGCTCTGTTGACATTTGATGTTGAAAATTCAACTGTGCAGTTTAACTTATTGGCATTTTAGTGGTTTGAAAAAAAATATTGTATAATAAATAATATATAGAGAATTAAGTCTATAAAATAACGACATATAATAGCAGTTAATTAAAAGATTTTTGTTCTGTAATTTCCAACATTAACCCAATAAAAGTTACTTTTTCAAACTTTTTAGCGTCAAACGTTGTTGGAGCATCATTGGAGATCAATGTTCTATAATGCAATTCAAAAGCATAAAAAAATGAAATTACAAAATATGGAAAACTGTTCATTTACAGATCGTTTTTACAGTGTAGTGATACATAGATTTTACATAATATATTGTATGTGTGCATGTACAATCACTATCATTTATATAAGCATTAATACAAATCTACAAATATTTAATGACAAATATAGAATTTAACAAATATATCCAAAGTGCAGTTACATGTACATATATAATCACAACTTGTGTATAGCAAGAAAATTAATGTGTTTATTTTTGTTTACATGCATATTGTCAAGTTATATAATAACGTTTATATAATATATATTATACATCACACAAATGCAATATTTTAATCATTATTTTCTTATTACTCAATATAATATAATATAATATAATATAATATAATATAATATAATATAGTATAATATAATATAATATAATATAACATAATATTTGACAGCACTTCTGGACACTGTTAACATAGGGCCTCCTTTTGTCACAGTACAGATTTTAACTGGCATTTGTGGATATATATTGTGGTATTTGATAAAAGTTTGCTAAAGTAGTCCTGAGGCCATGTGGTGATATCACTTATAGATGAATGAAGATTCTTGATGCCATGAGGGATTGGAGAACACCAATGTTCAGCTTAGGCTTGCGCCCTTGTCTTTTAAGCAAATACATTCTTCCAGATTCCTTGAATCTTTTAAGTATGTTATGCAATGTTAAAGGTGAAATATCCAAATGTCTTCCTATCGTTCTTTATTGCATTGTTTTTAAACATTTCAATAAATTGTCTCAATTATTTGTTGGCAAACTGATGATCCTCGGCCCATCTTAAATTCTAAAGGACTAGACACTTCTTGGATGCTGTTTTTGTACAATACATACTTACAATAACATGTTGTCATTACCTGTTTCAAATAAATGTATAAACCAATTTACCTGATTAATAGCCCTAAATTCTTCCTGTCCCAACTTTTTTTGAAATGTGTACCAATAATTAAAATTGGAATACTTGTTTATTTTGAAAAACAAAACAATAAAAGTCATGAGAAACAAATTAAATAATGTTTGTTGTATTGTCTGCAATTAAATCAGAATCAGAATCAGTTTTATTGGCAAGTGTGCTTCACACACACAAGGAATTTGTTTTGGCAACAGAAGCTTCCAGTGTACATAAAGTGACGAGTGACAACACAAAATTAAATACAAGAAAGAAAAGGCAATAAACATTAAACATTAAACAGAGATGCAGTTAGTCAAACAGATCTGGATGTTGAGTTGTATGCACAGAAACTTTGTAAATATACAGGTTATAAGGTGATGTGTACAAGTGGTTATGAGAAAGTATTGCACGTTTATTGCACAGTAGGGGAATATTTAACTGTTCATGAGGTAGATGGCCTGAGGAAAGAAACTTTCCTGTGTCTGGCTGTTTTTGTGCTTGGTGCTCTGTAGCGCCGACCAGACGGTAACAGTTCGAACAGGTAGTGTGCTGGGTGTGAGGCATCCAGAGTGATTTTACAAGCCCTTTTACTCACTCTGGAAGAGTACAGTTCTTGAAGTGTAGGAAGGGTAGTGCCAATGATTCGTTTAGCAGTCCGGACTATTCGCTGTAGTCTACAGAGGTCAGTTTTGGCAGCTGAGCTGAGCCAGACGGTGATTGAAGTGCAGAGGATGGATTGGATGACAGCTGAGTAGAACTGTACGAGCAGCTCCTGTGGCAGGTTGAACTTCTTCAGCTGACGAAGGAAGTACAGTCTCTGCTGGGCTTTCTTTACAATGGAGTCTATGTGAATGTCCCACATTAGATCCTGAGAGATGGTGGTGCCCAGGAACCTGAATGACTCTACTACAGCCACAGTGCTGTTCATGATGGTGAGTGGGGGGAGTGCAGGGGGGTTTCTCCTAAAGTCCACTATCATATATATCAAATACTAGTCAACGTAAATTTAGAAACCACTACTTTCTTTTTTTATTTGTGTTTTACTTACTGTCCAAACTTTTTCTGATTTGGGGTTGTATGTATTATATCATATTTGCATCATATTACAAAAAAACTAATTACTGGTTGAAGGAGGCATTTGAAATGCATTGTTTATGGGTGGAACAGTAAATTTAAAGTTGTTCTCTCTTCTGGCTAATATTATTTGTCTCACACATTTTTTTTTTCTGAAAGACCTGATAACGCCAACTTGGAGTTTTTCTTTTATTGTTTTAGCAAATAGGATTGTGATTTTTTTTTTGTTGAACCCATTAACTGCGTTTTAAGTTTACCCAACTATGACAACTTCTGCTACTGGGAAACACAGATATGTGAAAAGAATCCATAAGATCATTCATTCATTCATTTTCTTTTTGGCTTAGTCCCTTTATTAATCAGGGGCTGCCACAGTGGAATGAACCTCCAACTTATCCAGCATATGTTTTATGCAGCGGATGCCCTTCCAGCCGCAACCCAACATGGGGAAATACCCATACACTCTCGTTCACACACATACACTACGGCTAATTTAGCTTATTCAATTCACCTGTACCGCATGTCTTTGGACTTGTGGGGGAAACCAGAGCACCCGGAGGAAACCCACGCAAACAAGGGGAGAACATGCAAACTCCACACAGAAATGCCATCTGACCCGACTCAAACCAGTGACCTTCTTGCTGTGAGGCAATCGTGCTACCCACTGCACCATCAAGATGCCCTCCGTAAGATCATAGTAAGATCATTAATAAAAGATTATTTTTATTATTAAGTTGGTAGGTTTTGCACTTTTCTTGCCCTTTTCTTTTCAATATAGCCTCTGTAGATAGCATTTTAATGTTGCTATTCTTTTTCGATCTTTCCCTCCCTTTTTTCTTGCAGTTTTCATATCTTCAGTTGGCCGGTGCAGTGTGACAGCAGGGTGTCTTTGACTGGCAGAGAGTTTGTGTTGATGGCTTTGATCTTGTTCCTCCTATTCAACTCTCTCTTCAACATTTGACTCTTTGGTAGCTCCTGCACACCACATCTTGAAAAAGCCTCTTAGGACCTCTATACAGCTTGACATCATACATAAATGCATACCATGTGTATGATGGTACTTGTACAGTATCTGTAATTTACATTAGAGACGCTACACTTTTTAAGACGTCTTTGAGCTGTTCTCTGCTGTTTGTCCTCCAGAGGAAGCCTGAGTTCCTGCTGAAGGTCCTGGGTCTTGTTGACCTTGCGTGAAAGCAGATATTCAAGGATCCATGTGTGTGGCTTTAAGTCATATCTCTCGTAGTGAAGGTGTTTGAGGTGCTCTGCTTGGTTTTGGAGTCTGGTATGATCATTCAGGGTCTTCTGAGGTGGTCAGTTGAGATTCTGGTGTCTTTTTGCGGTCATGATAAGATAAAGGTTTATGAAAATCACATGACACATTATTAATTTTTCTAAGTTAAGGAGGACAAATTATGTTCTTTTTATTATGTCAAGTAAATCTCTTAAAGTGTCTATAAAGTTTCCTCTCAAAAGATCTTACCTTACCTTAGTTTATAGCCCCAGTTTTTGTTTGAGCAAAATAAATAAACAAATTGTAATTTTTTTTAACTGTGTGTCCCTTTAAATGCAAATTAGCTGCTGTTTTCAAGAAGAAGGCTGAGTCGTTACATGTTATTCTGACATTCCAATAACTACAAATTCTTCTTCCGGCGGCGCTACGGCCCATGTAGAGCCCTGGCCTCCTCCACCACTCCTCTCCAGCCTTCCCGATCCAAAGCCTGCTTTCTCCAAGCATGTACTCCCAGGGTACACAGATCATCTTCTACGCCATCCAACCACCTCTTCCGTGTCCTACCAGGACGTCTCCTTCCTTATAGTTTTAGCTTGTATATTCTTTTAAGAGCTCTTTGTTCGGGGAGTCTCTCTAAGTGGCCCAGCCATCTTATACAGTTCCTCTTTATTTCCATGACCAGGCTTGGCTTCGCATACATGTCTGCCACTTCTGCATTGTTCCTTATCTGCCATTCACCTTGGTCACTCTTCAGTCCATGAATCCTCCATAGGATCTTCCTCTCCCATGCGTTAAGGAGCCGTTCGTCCCAAGTTCCTAATACCCACGTATCGCTAGCATACATTACCACTGGCCACAGTACTGTACGACAGAGTCTTTCCTTGCTTGCTCGGCTCAGCAGACGGGATTTAATGAGATGCTACATACTGTAGTATGCCTTGTTTTCCACCTTCAACCTCTCTTTTATTTCCTCGCTGTTTTCGTTACAGAAACTATAAATTAAAACCTTAAAATCTGCAAACTACTGTCAGGCAATGATAGAGAGAAAGAAGATACAACTTCTAGACACACCAGGAGGATTCTGAGTGGTTAGTGGATACATTTTTGTTTTTGTTGTGGAGTAAAGTAAAAATAAAACTTATTGACTATTATGTTACTGCTTCATTCCAATGTGCTAGTCTTTGGAAATAACCATTAGACTCTTAGGGTGTACTCACACTAGGCTATCCGAACTGTGCTATCCGAACTGGGTGTGTTTCCTGGTTAGTTTGACAAGAGTGAGTGCTCCAAATAACGCCCAGACACGGCTCAGTTGGCTGGCTCTGGCCCGGTTGGAAGAGGTGTGCCAGAGCATGGCTCTGTTGGGCTCAGTAGTGTGAGTTAAAAGCGCCCCTGAGCCTGAAACTGAAGACGCAACGCCACTTTTAAGGGACTGTTTCATATGGATTTATTATTCATTCATACTTTTCAATGAACGCAAACAGTCATATTTGATCAAAGATGCAAACCCTTCGCTGCACATCAGGAAACCTCCTAATACCTGCTGCACAAAGACTTTTATGACAATTTATGAGTGTCAAAAGTGGTGGATCTGTTCATCAAAATATTTGACTGTGTATCCAAAACGACTAAAAATAATACAAAAATTATATAACTGAAGTAATCTCCACTGTGCTGAGTGAGAGCGCTTCTCTTCCTGTTAAACTGAACAGTCGCATCAATGATGACATAAGAGTGCTCCGGCTCGGAAGGTAAAGATGCAGTGCGAGTACGGGTCATTGGGGGAGTGGGGAGGGGGGACAACTGTGCTTTGGGTCGATTTAACACAACCATGGCTAGTGTGAGTAAGCCCTTACATTGCAAAAAAAATGCAGGGTTCCACACAATTTATTCATGTTGACCCAACACAAATTGATTGTTAACTTAACACTTTTAACAAATTTATGTGGATTGAACATAAAAAAAAGTTGTCCCAATGAAATCTTAAGAATTGTATTGTTTCGGCTCATTTTAAATTAGTAGTTTGAATGAGTAAAAAAAAAATATATTTTTTACTCATTCAAACTACTAATTTAAAATGAGAATACAATACGTCACGGTAAACACAAAATATTGATGCCTTTTTTTTGTCATCTGAAATTAAGTATATCAGTCAAACAAAACAAATAATAAGGTAAACTTTGTATAACTTAAAGCAAGCGTTGTTGAAACCCAATTAACTTATTCAAATAAGTTAAAGTAATTAAAGTAACTTAAAAACATTTATTGATTTAGTTTTTTTTAGCTATTCATGTGCTTATTCCAAAAAACTTCAAACTCAAATTGTAATATGTCACAGAAATGCCTTTATTTTTATTTAAAACTCTGTCAAGCAGCCCTGCAGCTCCTCTTAAATATTGACTTTAAAATATTCCTCACCACTCACTAAAGATATTGCAAAAATCAAAATTGAGTTTGATATTGTAAATCAAAAATACAAATATTTATGTGTTTAAAGCTTTAGTGAAGTGCTTTGACATGTACATTTTATGTGTGACATAATTTCAAATCAATTATGAAGACAGGCCAGGACATCACCAAGAAGCTCCTCTTCTTAAAAAAAAACAGCCAATAGCATTTAATTTTTAATACAACTATTCTAGTGAGAGTGATTGCACTCAAGTGCATCAAATGAAAAGCAAATGATAAGCATTTTGAAGAGGGAGGCACATGTCAGACACTAGGGAGCATTTTGTTGGTCAGAAGATTTGATGAAAAACAAAAGTATAAGATGACGCCAAAACATAAATAAATAAATAAATAAATCATCCATTTAAGTGACAAAATAAAAAAATTGGAGGTTTATATCTTCTAAATGCAAGCTTTGTCACTGTTACACTAGCTTATAGATATCCTTAAGAGCGTCAATCGCAAGCATATGCTCCAGCGCAACCTACACGTGGTCACATAGCCCTCGCCGTCATGACTCACCCCTTTAAAAAAAATTTAACTACACATCGCAACGACGCGTAGCACAAGCTCTTTTATTGGCCGGCTTCATATCACTGACGAGTGTGGGCAAAGGTGAAAGTCGCGCGAGCCTGATGGAGCGAGTGTTAACAAGTGACGAGTCCCGTAAAGGAGCACCAGATGGAAATTGTTGTTTGCATGTTTGCCAATTCTGCCTAATAAGTTTAAGCCACTTGTAAATTAAGGTAGCGATCAGAAAAAACTACTGTAAATACCAGCTAAGAAACTCGACACAGAGGAACATAAAAACCTACTGCCAGCTAGCGTTTTGGAAGTATTACTGCAGAGCAGCACAAACAGTGCCTGAAATATAAATGCAGGACTACGCGCAAGGCAGGCGCCGTGGGTCAAGCCGATCACTCGATGCAGAAGTATAAACCAGGCTTAACATACCAAGTCCAGCTAGAGGAGAAGCTAGTATTAATTACTTCCTTCAGAATCCAGAAAACTGCAACTCACTCAGTGCAAAGACAAAAGCTTTATATTCTGTCATCAGTATCACCAGGTAATATAGGACATCAAAAAAAGCCAGCTGCCAAACTGAATGTCATGATTCCCTCTGTCTCTTTAACCTCATGACAAGTATGTTTACCTCCCAGATTTCATTTGTTATCATTCCATTGTGTGAGTAATTACCCGACCAATAGCCATTATTCGGAGCCAACAGCAATAGAGGTTCAACCAGAAACAAATTCGAACCTAAATGCGAAGATGAATCTGTCTCCGCTGTCTCGAGTCCCAAGGCCTCGACTGTGGCTCTGTGTCTCCCCAGCCTGTCTTTTGTTGAGCCTTTGAACAGCTTTGGAGTATCGACAGGGGAGTGTGTGGGAAGCAGAAGAAGCTTGGCTTATCTGGCCTGCAGGGTGTGTGTGTGTGCGTGTGTGCGTGTGTGTGTATGTGTGTGTGTGTGTGTGTGTGTTTGTGTGTGTGTGTGTGTGTGTGTATGTGTGTGTGTGTGTGTGTCAGAAAGAGAGAGAGAGAGAGAGAGAGGCTGAATGAACGAGACACTGAAGTGGGGATTGGAGGCTGAATAAGGTGCCAAAAAGCCCAGGACACCAACTGAGGCTGGATAAGCAACACCACAAAGAACAGACTTATTAACCAGACGTGAGAATCTTTGACTTCTGGGAGATTCCCTTACAATTCCGGAAACAGCGTAGAATCTCTTTATAGTGTACTCAACTTTTTTTTTATATCGCACATCTGTAGCATATTTAAACCGAAAGGGAACGCTGTTATCTTTAAGACCAGACACCTAACATTGTTATAAGCCTTCACACCCTTATGCCTTACAAGCCTTGTAGACTCAATGAACTTCATGCATCGCTGAAGTAATAGCAATATCACACTTGTAGCAGTGCTATATGGCTATATATCAGCACTGATGTGATTCGGCCATAGGTGATCAGAACTGTGCGAATGTGCAGCCATATCACAGTACTACTAGAGTGTTATTGCATTGACATAAAAGTTTAATGGCACAAGCGTGTAAATAAAAGGAAACAACCACTGAGTGTCTTAAAAGAAACTTGTTTTGTTTGAGGAACTACATTCTTCCACCACAGATTCAAATCTCAAACTGACAGTTTTAACAGCTGAGCTCAAGCCTCTGTTTGCATATTCAGATATGTCACTTTAGAATTAGTAATGCTAGTAATGCTAATGCTAGCTATTTATACTAAGAGGCTGTTGCCTGCTTCATTCTGTTTAGCTGATGAACATTCTAAGGTGTGGAGGTATTTTTTAAATAAACACAGCTAAAGTGGCTCCAGGCAGGTTTTGACTGCATTACAATTCCCTATCACTACACCAAATGAGTTTCATTATTTTCAAATTACACAACAAAAGAAGCCTATACAATTTAAGACTAAATTATGATTAGAATTAGATGTGTAAGAACCTAGACCCACACACAGGAGTGGTTTGAGGACAAAAACCTTAGAAATAATATACAGATTGTGGCCACATCACCACCTTGGGTGTGCATTATTTTTGAATAATTAAATGGCTTGTCAGCACTGTCGCCTCACAGCAAGAAAGTTGCTTGTTCAAGCCTCAGCTGGGTCAGTTGGCATTTCAGTGTGGAGTTTGCGTGTTCTCCCCTTGTTCACGTGGGTTTCCTTCGGGTGCTCCAGTTTCACCCACATGTCCAAAGACTATAGGTGAATTGGGTAGGCTAAATTGTCTGTAGTGTATGTGTGTGAATGAATGTGTATGGGTGTTTCCAAGTGATGGGTTGTGGCTGGAAGGGCATCCGCTGCGTAAAACATATGCTGGATAAGTTGGCAGTTTATTCCGCTGTGGCGACCCCTGATTAATAACGGGACTAAGCTGAAAAGAAAATGAAATATAAATGGTTTGTTAACAGATAGTCTTGCTCTGGAACAAATAATAGATGTTTGAAACAAAATATTGTCAATAGATATACCCAAAACAATTTAATAAATCAGATTCCACAAGAAGTGTCTAAGGTAAGGATGTTTTCAGCTAGGTATTAAAACACAGTGTGGCTGCTGATATGGTGTCATCTCCAAGATGATTGAAACACATTTTCAAATAGACATAATGCTTATACATAAACTACATATTTGAAATCTGAATGACTTCCTTGTAGCTTTAAAAATACTTGTTGTGAAACAACAACAATGCCGTTTGCTAAAACCATATAGGGAGTTTAGTCCTTAGTCACAGTGCAGTGAGGAATACATGCTTCTGGCAGAGTGATACAAACTATAAAACAGTTGGAGGAGTCCTGTTATCACTAGATTATTACAATGTTCTGCTATAAAAAAATGAAAACAAAAAATGTATTTTATTACTTGTTTGATTATTTAAAATGTAATAAGTAGTGTAACTGATTTACTTAATTGAATAAAGCAGTATGATTGATTACATTTAATTCCTTTCTAAATTTCCAGTTCATATGTTTAAGGTTTTTTAACTTTTAAACCAGACAGGGTTAAGTTGCAATAGTACTCAACACTGATTGCTGTTAGACTTTCAAAATACATTAAGATTAAGGTAAGATTAGTATAACAATTTTATTTTAAAGCTCAGCCACCACAAAATCAGAAATTAGCACGTTATCTTTGTAACTTTGAGGTTAAAGTGTTAAAGTGTTAAACAATAAAGTGTTTAATAACTATAGTAATATAGTATAAGGATTAGAAATATAAGAGGCCATTTGCACAGAACACATCTTAAAACGTGAGACACACAGCTTAGGGATGTTTTTTTTTATTATATATTTTTTTAAAAAGTGCAGCCTAGAGCATGAGGAAAACACATTCTGTGAATGAGACCTAACACTGTACAATAGTGCAGTGTGTGGACCGATGCAATTGGCTGTTATGGTGCAAGAGAACAAATTCAACCAAGAGAACCAATCAGAGCAGCATGCCTTACTAAAGACTTTATATGACAGGCATCATGCACATCAAAATCAGACAAAATATTAAGCTAATGTTATTAAAAATCATCCTTAGCATTTTGCACAGCATATAAGCCCCTTTAAAATCATCATCATTTTAACAAGTAGCTAATTTAATGACACTTTTATATCTCAGTAACTGTACACATTACTGGTACATATATTTTGTCATTAAATCATGCAACCTTAGAGTAGACTGACTTCAAATTAAGCAACACTAAGTTTCTCTCATTGCCCCCCATTGTGGTTGATAAGCACAATTGCCCTTTACTAGTGTCATAAAACTGCTGTTGTGCTTTGCCGTAGGCAATGCAATTCATGTGCATTTGTTGACTAACCTGACATAACTGGCATAATCTGACGCCATGTACAAAAACCATGTCCACCAAACCAGTTGCCTCTTTTAGGTCACGCCATTGAGTGTAAGCCAGTCCAATACAAATCCATGTTCAGACTTGTGTTGTATAAGTTTCTCACTTTTTCTCAGACAAAACCCTCTGAAATTTCTTTGGTGAGTTTGCCATGGTATTCATGTTAGTGTTGGTTCTATATTAGATAAAATAAACCTGTAAAAAAACCTGTATGAGGATATATGTGCATATGCGGTATATATGCACATGTATGATAATATATGTGCTGCATATATGCATATCCATGCCACATATAGGCAAAACTGAGGTGCATATATGTGCATATACAGGCCATATAGGTCTCCTGTATTGCTTCTTTATAACCACATATAAGCCCTATATGTACATAAAAGATATGTCTCCTATATAGCTCATATCTCACTTTAACAACTGTCATACATAATGCCTGGCTCATATTTTCTATTATCAAGGCAATAACAAAGAACTAACAAAAAAAAAATACAAAAAACGTATGTATATGTGTGAACAATTGAAATTGGTATCACATGTAATTGGCATGTTATGGAATTTAACTATGGCAAATAAGTGAGAGGAGATGGAAAGCTGTGATGTCTACATGTTTTCCTGAAACAATTACAAGGTAATTTTTTCTTGTATTAAGATAGTGAAACAGAGAGAAATGTATAACAAAATGGTTTGTCTTTTTTTCTGTTCAGTTTTTTTTTTGTCTTATTTTTGTTCTATATGTGCTATATATTTTTTCTTGTACTATTTGATTCTTCTGAAGTGCATAAAAAATCATTTTATTTATTTATTATTTATTAAAATTAATTTTATTTATGTTATCTAGCAGCTATATGGATTTTTTTTACTAATATATTGTTAAACATATAGGTGAACATATATGTGCATATATGCAAACATACATACATGCATGCATATATGAGCCTATATAGGTTGAACCTATATATGTATGCACGTATATATGTACATATATTATAGGAAAACAGCCAATTTTATTTATTTATTCATTCATTCATTCATTTTCTTTTTGGCTTAATCCCTATTAATCTGGGGTCACCACAGTGGAATAAACTAGCAACTTATCCAGGATATGTTTTACACAGTGGATGCCCTTCCAGCTGCAACCCATCGCTGGGAAACATCCATACACACTCATTCATACACATACACTACAGACAATTTAGTTTACCCAATTCACCTATACCACTTGTTTTTGGACTTATGGGAGAAACCGGAGCACCTTGAGGTGCAAACTCCACACAGAAACACCAACTGACCCAGCCAAGGCTCCAAACAGCGATCATCTTGCTGAGAGGCGATTGGGCTACCCCCTGCACCACCATGCAGCAGCCAATTTTATATAAGTCACATATATTAAAAACCTACTATATCAAAGACTATATTAAAACAAATATGTTTCTATAGGTTTTTTTTTCCTGTGGGATCTCTCAGTTAGCTTTTAACTCCACATATGGTACAAACACAACATATGATGTGTGCTTAAAAGAGTCATGAAACTACCGTCATTCAGTTCTGAATGTGAAGTCTACCTCTTAATAAATTAATAATAATAATAATTATACAACTTAAAGGGGTTTGGAAAGCTGTGAGCAGAATTAGGGAAGGGTGTGTGTGATGGGGTAGAGCAGGAGAGAAGGAAAAGGACAAACAACTGTCAGTGGCCTATACTGACTCTCACAGAAAAATATAAGGAAAAGTGAGGAAATGCAAGATTTCTATATTTAAAGAGTGCTCATTTTAAACTTTTGAAACATGCATACCTACTTTGAAGCGACAGAAAAGTCCTCAGGCTCTGGAGCCCATAAAAGTCATGTCTGTCAGAGTTTGAATGACATGTAAATCTGCTAATGGATCAGCTGATAGAAGCAGCTTTCAAATGCTCCAGTGTCCATGCAAGTGCTCTTGTAAACTGGTGGTCATTAGAGCCAATCACAGTCAAATCCGTTGAGTGTGTGAACACAATGGCCAATCAGCAGTGTTCAAGAATCCACTCAGCAGTATTCAAAATGCAGGTTGAAAAAGCAGCTATCATCATTTTTTTTTTACATTTCATTACAGACTCGTAGAAGTTTTTTTTTTTTTTTCTGACAACACTAATGGTGCCACGACCCATCAGGAACGCCTATAACTACGACATGTTCTTATAGTTTGACAGAATAATTCAGAAGCAGCTCTTCTCAAAACTCAGTCTCATGAATAATAATTAGACAACAATGCGTCATTGAAGTGAACGGAGTCTGTTAGATCACCACCAGTCATGCCGTTCCACATAGATTTTTAACCAGGAAGATTAAATTAGTGGAGAAAAGCTTAAAATTAGCCAGTTGTTCCCTACAATTAAAGCTAACAGAGGCAATAGTTGTCTTAATCGATGCACAACACACATAAATGTGTTCAAATCTTAGAAAATGTAGTGAATGGTTTGATGACCCTTTTAAAGCAGATTGACATTTCTATATATGTCTATTGATCCACTGGCAGGGGATGGACAGGGATGTGTGTACCGATTCACTCACCTAAAATTGCAAGCATGATTTCAGTTGACAGGAGGCAGATGTGGTAGCCGAAGCAGCAGAATTTATTTAGTTAAAAGTTATTTTACCACTGATATAATTTTAGAGACATTATTTTAAGGTTGAAAACTTACATAGTGCTGCTTTTAATTGACATTGCAGCATCTGGAAGGGTCAAGGCCTGTAGACAAACTTCCCGGATTTGGTCTTGTTTAACACATCTAGCAATACTGCAGGAAAACCTTGGGCACAATTTTTTTTTATTCTATAATGTCATCATCTAAAGGGTTGCAGTACACAAACTGAGCCAACATTTGGCCCACAGGCTGCTTTGGTTTTCATTGATTTGTCTGGTTTCTTCGTCTCTTGCATCACAGTGGCTGTAGAATATATGTGATGGACAGCAGTATTTCATCCTGGTGCTCTATAACCTGCAATCCCACTGTGTCATACCTGGATTCGTCCAGTATTTCATTACAAAGTCATACTATGAACCACTGTTTATTTTTACATCATGTTTTTTATGATTTTGTTTGTGTGGGTAAGGTTTTGGCTACTTTGTATGGACCCTGATACATATACAATATAAATGATTGAATGTACTAGATAATGTTCACCTAAAAAAATAGAAAAAGTTTCTACAATAATTTGGTTTAGGGGTAGGTTTAGTGCATATGACGTATTGTTAGGTCAGTTTATATATTAAAGAGCCCCTATTTTGCATTATAAAAGGTTATAATTTAGTTTTGGGGGTCTCCAACCGGCTGATATGCATGCAAGGTCAAAAAATACTTTCATTGTCTTATAATATGCATTTGTTTTTACCTAATTATCCCAACAACTCCCATATGATTTGCTCAGTAAATTAATTTGTTCCTAAACCCCTCCTTTGTGTGAGGCTAATCTGCTGTGATTGGTCTGATGACCCAGTATGTTATGATTGGTCAACTGGGTTAAGTACGAGACAGAGAGAAACACCCACCAGGGCTATGAAGTAGCAGAGAGTGAGTGAGAGCCCAATGCTGGAATGGAGTTAAGCAATGCAGTTAAACACCAGCATATCACTCTACTCTTAACGCTAACCCAACGTAATAACAATGACACACGTTCAGTATTAATCCACACAGTGGCAAAAAACTGAACTACTTTAAAAATTTACCGGGCCGCACATGTGTAGGAACAGCTGATGGTGGCCACAGCAAAGACAAACAGCAGAGGATCGCAAGTTCAGAAACGTATATAAATCGGTAAAGGAAGAAGTACTCGTCACATTTTCAACATGGTTTTGGACACAATATGTGAATAGCCCCATACAGATTTAACTTGACAGATACAGTACAAGCACTGATCTATAATAGATGATTAGAAGCTGCATGGAGCGATTACAACTTACAACACAAAAACAAATACATATTTTGCAAATTACAAAGAATGAGGCAACAATTTTAATAACGCTTACATGTTATGATCTGGAGGAAGAAGAAACTGGTCCATATGAACTGTAAAAGTTACTGACAAAGTCTTTGTCAAAGTCTGACAAAGTAACATGCATAATAATCTCTGCTGCTCCTTCCTTTAATAGCAAACAGTCGATGAATCCCGCGTTGCAGCGTAGGTTTTTGTATTAATCATCAGAAAAATGACAGGAACAAACACAGTACACGGTTAGCTATACTGTGGTATTGTTGTAAAAATGAACTTACCGTTTATTCCCTGCAGCCGAATCTCCAGCTGTCAGTGATCGTCATCTTCGTGCCATCATCAGTCCCGTGATGCCCCGCACGCTGCCAGTGTCTGGGAAAGGCGCGTTCCCGTTTTACCGGATCTTATATATTTGGCACTTCATATTTGGTGATGTACCATATTCACATCAATGCGTTCAGGCAAAAGATCCGAACTCAACACGATTCATTTATTAAACTCTAAATCGACTATTTGGTTAAAGAATCAATAGTTTTAAACACGGCATACCTTCAAATTGAAACCTCAGCAAGATGTTTTCATTCACTAAGTGCTCTGTTACACACTGCATGGAAGCTCATTTTCAAAAACGGGGACGTATCTGTGCGTGTGTGTGTCCGTTTCATTCATTGTATAAATTAGTTTTTGTTCACAAATTTAAATTTTAATAAAAATGGCAGATGTTTCCTATGCATGAACTCAATGATTTTTTTCTTCCCTCTTTTGATTGACAGGTTAAAATCGTCCTTCATTATTGATTTTTTTTTGCACACAGATGGCAGAAAATTGCTTTCATTGCCTATTACTGATTATTGGCTGATACACTGGTGCATCTCTAATATATACAATTGCTTGATTTGAACACATGACTTTCCTTACTCTAACCACAATTGTAGAACATTGTTTACATCTAACACATTTTATTAGCATTATGGTGCCCTTCTTTCCTCATTTGTGTACTAGTAATTAGGTTTTCAAAATTAACACAGCTCAAGAGTTTTTTTGTTCGGTATATTTATGTCCTTGTGGCTAAATGTCTAAGATGTTGCTTCCTAAAATAGTCTATTTCTGGAACCTTAGAAGTCGTCTCCTATTGCGGAACATTACCTGATGAGAAACACTATAATTGTTTCCGCTTCTCCCTTGATCACAGATTTCTCCTTCTCTGTCTTGTTGTTCCAGCAGTTTGGTACCTCAAAAGAGCTGTGGTGTCCTCTCTTATCATTATGTTACAATTATTGCTGCAGACAGTGGCGCTAGACATAATTATTTTGTTTTGCCATTTTGCCATTTTCAGTGTCATTTTCCCTCACATTTAACAGCAAGCTGCAGGTATTGTGAGATTAATGGTAGCTTAGAAACGCCACATACAGTCTATGACTGAGGTTAGTTTGTGTTTAGGCTTTTAGTCATTGGAATTGGGAACTCACTATAAGGCAGTTAATGGGTCCCTTTTAGCTTAAGCTATTTTACAGGTTCATTATTTGTTTCTACAATATATGTGCGTGCATTGAATGTTCCAAACATATATTATTTTGTCAAAATAAATATTTAAAATCACTGAATTTTGCATAAGTGTTAATTGAAGATTTGTTTTTCTCTAAGTCCCTCCTTGTTGGAGACACAATGCAATCTCATACATATGCAAGCTGAGCTGCATGCAGTGCTTTTAATGCACACACCTAACCCTGCCCATAACCCTACTTCAGTGATGTTATTAAGTGCATTGTGCCTGAGATTTCATGTCTGCAACTGCAAATCTGCAGTTAGATGCTTTTGGTCTTTTTGTGGATTCAGCAATGTACATGTGTTTGTTGAAACATACGCATCAAATTTCACAATAAACACAATAAATTAACAAAAGATTAATAGCTAAACATTATTTATGCCTCTTCAGAGTAGAGATGATTAAATGTGTAATCTGTAAATCTTGCATATTTCATATTGAAGCGATTTTGAACATGCCTTGTGGATAAAGTCTTGATATGATACACGGCCGGCCGGAAGTGCAACATGCACATCAATATGACAGCATTTTTTAATGACACTGTAATTAATTCATATTTTTACAGTACTGTGACAAATTTTGTGACAGTACTGTTGGGTTTAGGGTTAGGGTAGAGGTAGATGTTAAAAAATACAATTCATTGGATAATTTAACAGATAACATAAATAATACTGGGTACAACTACTGTTTTTATGTTACTGTGATGGTTGGGTTTAGGGTTGGGGTGAGGGGATGTTAATAAAATAATATTAACGGGAAACTTAATAAATATTATAAATACATTATATTAATATATAATATATTTACTTCCAGCCGCAACCATATTTGATCTAGCAGCAACCTGTCTCGTGCTGTCGTTGCCCCGTAATGCATAGTAAACAATTTAGGGCTCGCGTTTTCAAAATAAAAGTCCCAAATGCATAGTAAGTGCAATATACTCTTAAAATAACTAAAAGGATCACTGTTGTATCACTAGAAAACGTTTGGCTTATCAAGTGCAGCCTGGTGCATGCATATTAATGATTTCAGAGCTTTTTTTATGCTCTTAGAGCTGCATATGAGTTGGTGCTCACTTGATGAGGGTTGTTCATCAGGTTTGGATAAATGACCTAAAGTAGACATACATGCAAATGAGGAGGGTATGGCTTCGTGAGTCTCGTCTCAGTTTGTTTTGTCTTCTGATTGGCCCGTTGTCCACTGGGGTTTTACACTCATAGAATTTACATGAGAACAAGTAAACAGTGGTGTCTGAGGCTCACAGTATGCCCATTTCCATATACTGATATTTTGTTACTCTACTATGCCTTGGTATACCCATATTTTCATTATAGGGCACCTTTAAAGTGAAAACTAATTTATTTTTAAGTAAAACTCTGATGACATTTGAAAAAAAATGGAAACATTTATTATTCTAAGCAATTGCTATTCTCTGAAAAATAACAAAAAAGCCTCTATATTGCAATTTATTTTAAATTTTGAAGGAATGTTCAGATTTGTACAAAACTGATTTATCAAACCTGGGAAAACAATAGGTCCATCAACTATAACTATAACTGCCAGGGATTAATAATCTATTTTATTTAATACAACTATCCCAATTCAATTTAACTTTATCACTAAAACAGATTTATGACATATTTGTGATGTCTTTTCAAAAAAAACACATCACAAACTCAACAGCGAAGGGTCTAGTAAATCATATGCTATTAAATAGATATAAATATCATTTTAATAAAGAAAAAATCTTGTTTTATCAAAAGCAACACCTAATGATGTCTCATACCAAGGTAAGGTTGTTTTTAATGGCATACAGTATGTATGTTTAATAAGATGTGTCAAAGATTTTATGTCAACACCATCAGACATTTATTAAAATGTAATAAATCGACCATGTCAGGGGCAGTTGTCACTCTAAAATAGACTGCCTTAACACAGTCCACCTCTTATATTTCAAAAATAAATGGTGATGTGTCACAACCATGATACGCATGTCAACACTGCCATCCAATTTTTGAGTACATTTGATTTTTTTTTTTTTTTTTCCCTGAAGCAGGTTGCATTAGTATCATGCATTAACAGAAAAATAAAATGGCTACTATATAAACCCCATATGTTTTGTGAAAGAAATGGCCAAAATGTCAACATCGACAGATCTTAAATTTAAATATTGGGTAAAAGAAGCTTTTAAAAGAGTAACTTTCACTGTTTCTTTTATATTTTTTGATACATAATTGTACTTCTTTTTATATAAAAAAAATTCTCTAAACAACTATATAGTTACTTGTTTTGAATAAAACTACTGATGACATTTTCATTAAAATACAGGTGTTTGCATAAACTAACAAAATGGTGCCATTTAATGATAGATTTTATAAATTTGATTGAAAATTACTGCATATTCTGGTATTCATTTCCACTATCAGATGTGTCAACTCTATCAGAACCGTCATCTCTGTCAGATGAATGTAATAATTAATTTTAATATTTTACATTTGTTGAATAACTGTTGGTCACATATGAAAATGTAACTATTTGCTAACATGATTTTTTTTCACATAAAACAAATATTACAATTTTACTTACACCGAAAACCTGCATTATTGCACTTTACAGTGTAAACCTGTATTCCTGATTCAAAAAGTTTGATATAATAATTCTAAATTTCCAGTAAAATTCACAATGAAACCGTATCACTGAACATACATATTTGATTAAATAAATAGCATTTTCTCCAATGAAACACATTTCATTCACAATATCTGTTAACACCACACACACCATTAACACCTCACTACTTAAAAACATTATTTCAAAGCACACCTTAATTTTTCCCAGTCCATATACATATCATTCGTCCATCTATCCATTAAACATATACATGCACACACTGCATGGTGTTTTATAGCTGTCTCTTTGGTGTCATAGCGCTTGTGTTCACATTCGACAGCCTTCAGGTCATAATGCACCCCTACTGCATGTCATCACTCTCACAATTGCCCCGAGTGCCTCATGACAACATCAACCAGACAGTGCATTCAATCTCCCAGACCGCACTAATAACATGCTTAGTGGGCATATGGCCAAATCACGTACACACACACACAAAAAGATAATGCATGTCCGCTTGTACCCGCTATTTTCCCCTTCCATTTCTCTTTTTATAAGATGCCTTTATAAGCAAGGCTGTAGTTTTATTAAGCGCAATGTGCCTGAGATGGAGAGGTGGGTGTGGCTTCCAGCCTCATGAATGAAATTGCAAACCTAAGGTTCCCCAATTCAACCTGTTATTACTTCTGACACAAGTCATTTACAATGGCCCAGAAGGTGGCAATAGAAAATGTGATATTGATTGTGTACCCTGCGGGCTTTTAGCACCCTTCACTCCTCAGATGCACATGTGTCTTATAAAGACATGCACACGCACGCACACGCACACACATATTTGTTTTATTATCTTTTCACGATATGGCTTTTTCTTCTATTTGTTCAAGGGCATCAGATGGTCTGGGCAAATCAGGGTTTTAATTTGTCATTCTTTTAGAGTTGATGGAAGGGTTGTTGATGAATGGCATTATAGAAGTACTGAGGATGGATTTAATATGAATGAATTATGGATGCTGAGAAGTATGGTTCGATGACATTGTCTTGATCAAAAAATGACAACGCTCTATGCAGTTTTTGGACATTTCATTTATGACAGCAGCATATCGGGAGCCTAAAAATGCAACCTTTTGAAAATGGGCAGCTTCAATGGACCTTTTCCAAATTTCTACAGTAGGTTTCTCTGCAGCACAAGTCATAACAGTTGGGTAAACTTAGAGAACATTGAATAGGGGATTATGTTTTTGTGGTTTACACAAATATCAAAATATAATTTTTCATGACTTTCAACAAAAGAAACAGACAAATTTAATGCTTCTTTTATATATGCTGCATTAGAAACATCCTCACATTAATATGACTAGGCATGGGCCGGTATAAGATTCTGACGGTATGATAACCTTAGATAAAAATGTCACGGTTTCACAGTACTGCTCTAAAATACAGTATATTCTTTTTAAATGTCTGCAAAAAACTTTTTTTTTTCTTTTGAACACAATATATTTTATTTTGAGAAACATTTAAAGTGGTGGTCTTTAAAGTGCGTATTTATAAGGCTTGGTTGTGTTTATGGAGTGCAAGGCAATGTGTGTTCATGCTTCATTTGTAAAAAAAAAATATATATATATATATATATTAGGGCTGTCAATTGATTAAAAAAATTAACTAATTAATCACACATTTTTGTGTGATTAATCATGATTAATCACAAATAAAAAAAAATCCAAAAATATAGGCATTGCAAATATAGAAATTGAAAAATTATAATAATAAAGTATTGAATACAAACAATTGTATTTATTGTAAAGTTGTATTGCGAGTTGAGAACATTAATTATAAAGTAGAAACAATTTAGCTTTGTCCTCCTTAACATTTCGTCACCTTGGAATTATAAGGTTCTGTCTGCGTTCTGAATGATTTTGAGATATTGAGCTTCAAAGTTTTTGCATTCCATAACAAACAGTATGTGTGTAACATTTGTTTTTGCTTTTAAATAAAAGGTCTTAATGTAAACAACTTATAAAAAAACATCCCATAATGTAAATAAGTTGTCATATCATAAGAATGTCAATAACTCAATTTTGACAAAAATGTCAGACAGAACCTTATAATTCTAAGGTGACGATTTAACCAGTTGCTAAGACAGACCAGTCTATTGACATTATCGGGAACAACACACACAGCTCCTCTTCCATTAGCAGGTTAAACAAGCACACACTGATATTATCTAATATTAAACACATGCACAGGTTCTGGGAGAGGTACAGATGCTGGAGGATCACCATACAGACCATACACTCATTCAGAAAACACACACACACACACACACACACACACAGAGAGAGAGAGAGAGAGAGAGAGAGAGAGCAGCCCACTCCCTTCAGATCATCAACACGCACGATCGAATCAAATTTGCTTTAACTAAGCGTTCTAAAGTATGGCTTTATTTCTTAATCAAGGATTCTGACACATCAACGTGAAGCAGACGCTTTACAGAAGTTGCGTGTAGTGTTGAGGGCGCTTGGAGTCAACTTAGAGAGGAATGGGCTGTCTTTGATAGCTTCCGTCATCATCTGGCGCTTTCACTGAGCACATTTACATGGATCCATATTCTCCTTTATCCATATTTCTTTGCACATTAAACACACGCAGGACCGGAGCAAGCTGAACTGGCGCTGTAGGCAAACCGTGATCACGCCGCCATCAACACGAAAGTGAAATAGAAACTTACCGGTTTGCGGTTAAAAGTTAGCACCGGGAGGGAGGGGGTGGGTGTCGCGGATGAAAGTGAGGAGGTCGCCTCTATGGGCGTGCCCGGCCCTGAACACACGTCGACCACAACAGGAAATAAAAAAAAAACTGCAACTGCGATAAATGCGTTAATTTTTTTTAACGCGTTAAATATTTCAAATTAATCACGTGCATTAACGTGCAAATTTTGACAGCCCTAATATATATATATATATATATATATATATATATATATATTACTTTGATTATGTACAGCTACTCAGCTAACATGAAAACGACTGTCATATGTCCTAGTTCCTCTGAAGGCCCACCCTCAAGAGGTTCTGATTGGTCAGCTGCCAAAATGTGCTGTGATTCGCAAATGAGCACTACGTCACCAGGAAACGCCACGCCTCTACTAGCACGTGCTTTGCCGTTATGTAAATACTGTCAGTCAGAATAGCTGTTAGCCAAATCAGTTTGAGCCTCAATCAGACAGAAAATGAAGATGACACAGCTGAATCTCATGTCTGCTCTCTATAATAAAATCTAACAAGTGTCTTTGACATATATTTAGAATAAGCATGTATAAGTAATATAAAATGTTCACATATTATTTGAGATGTAGTATGCAGGGAAAGCCGAAACAAAGAGAGACACTGCCGTGCTGGTGAAGATTATGGGTGTTCACAGGGCTTTGATGGATAAATATGGATTTGTAGCTAAATTGTTAATGGTGCCAAACAGCATTTCCTGTTGTTTACATCCTTGTTTGTGTCCTTGCTACAACATAGCGTTAACGCTAGAAACTGTAGAAAAATAAATACTTACAGGTTGTATCTCACAATCCACAGCTTCCTCCATTATGGTTGGAGCTGCTCCTTCTTTGAGGAGTTTTTGAATCCAGCACTGAACTGGGAGAGATTCTGGAAGTTCTCCTTTGTCAAATGCTAGCTATATGTTTTGTTATAATTCTCTGGAACAAAATTAAAACTAAATTGTAAGCACTTCTCTCTATGTGTCATGTTCTTTGGAAGCCCAAATACAGAAACAGAACAAGCTCTGTGGAAATAGCAGCGTTTGGACTGCATTTTATGTGTGGTGTGTGTGCGTAACATGAAGTGTTTATGACATCATTCACCTATATGTAATTGTTTTTGTAGACTTTGTTTGCTGTAGGGTTTGCTCAGCTAACTTTGTAAAAGTTAGTGTCTCCCTTTCCATTGAACTTTGAGCATATTACAATCAGAGATGGTGTTTATGTTCAAACATCTACATTACACATTAACTAAAGTTTAAAATTTGATATGGTAGTGGACCACCCCTTTAAGATATTTTGGAAAAGTAAACACGTCAAGTTCAATGAACTCAAATGAATCATTTAATTCAAATGAATAATTTAAGGCATCTTTGGAGATCTTTTCTGCTGGAGATACTGTTATCGTGAAAAACAACACACACACACACACACACACACACACACACACACACACACACACACACACACACACACACACAAAAAAAAAAAAACATAAATAAAAAATGGTACACATACTTTAGGAACGGCATAGAAGAAAATGTTGGCGGTTTTAAAACTTTTCCAAGCCGTGGTATACCTTGAAAACTTTAAAAAGTTATCGTCCCATGCCTAATTATGACAGTATTTCTAATTATGTAACTGTTATTTATTTATTTTTATTTTTTGTAATTTAATGCAAAGGTAATATAATAACCACAATGCTGGTTTTCAATTCTGATGACCATTGGAACATGTCACAGTTTTCTGGAAGGTGTTCATATGTAAGATCTTGGAAAGGCAGTCACACGTTGTTTCCTTTCTAAGTAGCATTGCCAACTACTGACCTGTCATGGATTTAATTGTTGTTGTTTTTGTTTTGCAATGCTGTCAACTGTAATCTGTAGTGTATATATAAAAAAATATACTATCATTTAAACGTACCCTTGAAATGTTATTATGTGTCCCTGGACCACAAAACCAATTTAATATTGAATGAATATTTTTTTGACAATAGCCAAAATTACATTTTATGTGTCACTTACTGATTTTTATTTTGTGTCCAAAATTATGAAATAAAGATAATGTCCCAAGAATATATAGAGTTAATTATCTATTGTAAACATATCACAGCTTATTTTTTGATTCGTAATATGCATTGATAAGAACTTAATTTGGACAACTTTAAAGGCAATTTTCTTGAACCATCAGATTCCAGACTTTACTTGAATTTCTTTATTGCTTTCTTTGTTAAAGACCAACTACTTAAGTTGGAATACTACTTAAAGTTAAAATAAAATAAAATTTAACCAACTACTTTAAACAGTTATAATTATGTATTTATTTAGTATATTAGCACTGTTTAGATCATTGGATCATTGTAGTTTACTATTGGCCAATCTCAGGTGGTTGACAGGTTGCAATATGTATATTGCAAGAGGTAAAGTTGATAAAAGATTAAAGATTACAATGGTTCATTCACTCACTCACTCATACATTTTTTATGTTAAGCTGCTTTAACACAATCTACATAATAAAAGTGCTATAGAAATAAACATGAATTGAATTGTATAGATAGATAGATAGATAGATAGATAGATAGATAGATAGATAGATA
>CAIGQZ010034880.1:4363203-4385630 GCA_903798205.1 Danio tinwini
ATGTGTGATGACAATAAAGTTGAATCTAATCTAATCTAATCTAAATATTTCTCTATAATGGGTAAAAAAAAATACTAATTACCAACATGTACTCTGTTGTTGTATTAAATCCATACCACATGATATTATTATATATTGGAAAATAAATGGCTAACACTTTATTTTGATGGTCCATTTGAGTATTAGTAGACTGTCTGCTTAATATTTGTTGATACTGTGCCTTCAACAAACATATAAATATAAGAAGACTATAAGAAACGTTGCAAGTACATGTCAACTTACACTAACCCTAACCCCAACCTAACAGTCTACTTATAATCTAATGAGAATTAGTTGGCATGTAGATGCAATGCAACTTAAATTCAACAGGACCATCAAAATAAAGTGTGTGTTCACTATAGTGGGATACGGTAATAGCTTAACACTTGATATGGATAAAACCATACATTTTTATTGCACAGAACTGTAATTGCAATATGTATTCTGTAATAGACATCTTGGATTAACCCTAACAAAAAAAACTAGCCATGCCTTTAATCAATAAAAGTGTGTTAATTATGGCTTTCAGGAGGATTTATCACATAAACACAGTTTTTCTACAAATATCAAGATTAAACATGTAAGTTTGATGAATTTCTGGGTTTTGTTTTAATGTTTGAGCTTTTATATGTCCATATTAGTGAGTAATTCTGAATGAAATTCCTTCTTGCGATTACCTTAAAAATGATGGTAACAAGCTTTTTGACCATCACATACCTTTAAAATGACATCTACACTAGGTTTACCAACAGAATGACCTTGCAAAGGTGCAATTTACCAACTGTTCTGCATTTTTCATGCAATGTCAAAAATGTGACAACTTCTCTGTTAATTAGCAGGAATTCTGAACATGCCCTTTAATGTTCTTGAGGACTCTGTTTGGATGAAAAGGTTAATCTTCAGTTTATTGCCACCAGCAGTCAAACAGATTGTATCTTCTGGATTCTGTGCGGTGGTGTATTGATCGGGTGACGTCACAGCCCGCTGCCATGACATTTGTGTATATCCCATGCTGCGCAGACCATTACACCGCTATTGATGTCTACCTGTCCCCTCATTCAGAGACAGCCTCTCAGCATCTTAACCACTATTGATTGCGGCTCGCTAAATAATTCCCCTACTCCGACATAATTTGTGCTGCAAAAGTCTGGTTCGGTCTGAGCAAAGTGTTTTTAGCCTGGCTCGAATCCTTTTTTTTCCCTTATCTAATGGAACACGGTGTGATTTAGTGACTAGAAAACAAAACAGATATTTCCCAGATAAGATCCTCCCTCTTTTTCTTTAGTCTCCTAATCACACAAGTGTGCAGCTTTGCTCCCATTTCATGTGAATGAAATGGGAAGAGTGGAGATAATGTTTTTCCTTAGATTCTGGAGTGCGATACCAAATGTGTACACAACAAGAGGCTAATTTTCTGTGTTCAATGAATGTAGCACGCCGATGCCAAGGTTTCAAGGTAAACACATTAGGAGGCATGGAGGAGAACAATCTTTCCCTTTATACGTTGCTGAAAAGATTTATAAAATCACCTGTTTTCATGATTCACGTCTGAAAGCTTGGTGTCGGATTTATATATGATGCTGAAAACGAATCTAACTCCACTTCGGCTCTTTTACCAGCGTAAGGTTTCTTCTTGACATGTAAAGTATCAGGGTTTGTGGGCAGCAATTAATTCTGTGCCTTCAGGGCCTCACAGGCTTTGTATCTGGGGTCAGGAGGGGTCAGGACACATTTTCCTCCCCTCTGCGTGTGTTTGTGTGTGTAGGTGTGTGTGTGTGTTTCTCGCTAAGTACTTGCAGGCTGATCGCAAGGCTAATTCTAACTAGCAGCTGGTCCTTTTCACTCTCTGTTTACTTTAAAATGCTAAATCTGCTGCTGCCCATCAAGTCTTCTCTCAGACTTTCAACCTTAGAATCTAACAATCAAGAGCTTCCTAATTAAAGCCAGGCCAAAGCTCTCAGCTTGCAGTTGATGTTGCTCTTTGGTAGGTTCTACAGATTTGAAATATACTTGTCTCACCTCTATGTTCCCATAAAAATAAAGGTGCCACACAGAACCAAAAAGGGTTTCATAAAGATGCCATTAAAAGATGTGTATACACTTATATTAAGGTGTCCTTGTTACAGTGTAATTTTTCTTTTACTAAGTTATGTTAATTAATTACATGTACTTACTGTATGGTTAGGCTTACAGTGTGAATTAGATTTAGGGTTAGATGCATGTACTTTTGCATAATTAATTGTAATGTAACTGTAGTAAGTACAGGGAACATGAGTAACAGGACACCTTAAAATAGAGTGTTATAGATATCTTATGTTTGGTTTCCCAAATAATGATTTAGTTAAAAGTTCTCCAAAAAAATATTAATATTTTTTTCATAGTGTGAGTACTATTTTGTTAATTTAAAGTGCTTTATTTTCACCACAAAGAACCTTTTGTGGCATTTGTGGTTGTTAGGCTTCATGCAACTATCTATACCTATACAGAAGCTTTATTTTTAAAAGTGCCGAGTGCAACAGTTGGGTCTGCAATGTAATATGTCTTTTGTAATATGTCATATTAGGTCTTTTTTTTAACAAAAGGCCTAATATGCTATCTACATTGAGCTATGCTGTTGCAAATCAGTATGTTTTGCTGAACCCATTAACCCTCAACCTTTTAATTATATTTTTTAACCTAGGCTCATTATAATTACATACCTCTGTATACATTTCTGGAGGGTTCCAATTACGTCCCAGGAACTACTTTGTTTTGTTTTCGCGAATTCACCAGAGGCCGCTGTGTATGCTTTTTGAGATCTCAAATTTATATTGCAAGAGCTATGAGGCCTGCTCTTCTTGCGTAAATCCACTAGAGGCCACTGTCAACTGACTGGCTGACTGACCGACAGACCGATTTCCCCACACATCCCCTTCCCTAAACCCAACCGATAGTGTTTTAAAAAGCACCAATTGACCAGTGCCCACTAGGGCTGCACTATTCTGGCTAAAATGAGATTCACAATTTTTTTTGCATAAAATCAAGATTACGATTTTCTCACGATTGTGTAGATGTAAAATAAAGGTTAATGTGAGTAGGCTATTATTATTGTTATTTCTCAAACATATGGTAAAACAACAATAATATTCTAGGCCTATGTGTAGGACTACTGTTGGTTAAAATGCTAAATTTTGTAAAGACTTGGAATGGTGGACTTGAACAAACTATATGTCTTGGTTGTTAATTCACAGTAAATTGATGACATCAGAATACAACTATTCATAATTGTAAAGTTGTATTATTATGTTTAAGACATGTGCTTGCGATTTATCATTGACAACATTATTGGACAATTTTTTTTTCACTGGTAAAATTAAACATTTGTCATTATCAGATTTCTTCTTGCATTATATTCAACATTATACTGTAGGCTAGAGAAGTTATACTGACCCAGTAAACATTTATTTTCATGCACAACACTTTGTGCTCGCTATGAAAGAAAAATCATATTAAATGCTTGTTGTAATCATAACTCTAAAATGTGATATGATCATTTAAATGATGTGCGTGCTTTCAGTTTCACTTTCACTGCCGAGTGCGCTGATCATAGCTGCCGTCACTTTGAGAAAAAAAAAAAAAACATACATGCAAATCATTCTTCCTGCGTGGATCTCAAACGATCATTCTGTGCAACAAACTGAACGTTATTTATAACTTTATTAGCTGTTATTCACAGCCTATGCAGGTTCTGTTTACTAAAATACACATCATAGGTGGACACGTGCGCATCTTCTTGGTAGTAAGCAAACAGTGTGTCAGCTTATGAATGATTTGGTGGCCACAAATGCATTATTACATTAAGACAGAAATAACATTTTTGAGTGAATTATACCCTATAAATACAGTATGTGACACTTTTAACGTTATTTGGAGGTGTCCACATTGCTGAGCAATGTATATAATACAATGTAGAGACTTGTGCATCTGCCTTTACGCTTCTCTCCTGACCTTAAAAAAATAATTGGCTGAATGGTGGAAAAGCAGTATTAAGATCATGTATAGGGTTGAATCGAGATTGCAATCTTTTTTTGATTAATTGTGCAGTCCTAGTGCCCACCCACTTCCTTAAACCCAACCGACAGTGTTTTGAAAAGCAATCTAGAAATAGAAAAGTCCTTGCGGCAGCCTGATTTTTAACACATTTTCAGATTTTACCACATTCTGACCCTGTTGTTTACTTTTATTTTTTGGCCTTTGTTTTTGTCTTACCTGCTTTCTGGAACCGTTCTTCGCCGGACTCGAACCCCATCATTACAGCATTCTCCAATCTGCTTCTCAATTCTTGACATACGCGACGAGCCACTGGACAAACTGGTAACAGCAGAAAAGCCATACATGCGGAGGTAAGCAGTCAGCTGGTAAGCGCGGAAAGGAACAGCGTCATACTGCCACATAGCGTTTGTTTTAAAAACAAAATGCATTCTTTCGCAATTCACAATCTCCAGAAATGTATATAGGGCTACGTTTTCAGAATGAGCCTATATGTTGATATTTTTTAGCTGAACATTATATGACAAATTACAATACCCATACAGTAAGTTGGCAAAGAAGTGTACATTAGCCAGAGGATTGTGTTGTGCTAAATAACATTTTTAGTCACACAATTACACTTTTGGTAACCCTTTAGTTTAAGTAGCAATTTTCAATATTAACAAGTGGATAATTTACCTGCCTAGACATTGGATGTTTATTTGCATTTATAAAGTATGCATTCTGCATGATCTTATTCATTCATTCATTTTCTTTTCGGCTTAGTCCCTTTATTAATCCGGGGTTGCCACAGCAGAATAAACTGCCAACTTATCCAGCACAATTTTGCGCAGCAGATGCCCTTCCAGCCACAACCCATCTCTGGGAAGCATCCACACACACTCATTCACACTCATACACTACTGACAATTTAGCCTACCCAATTCACCTGTACTGCATGTCTTTGTACTGTGGGGGAAACCGGAGCACCCGGAGGAAACCCACTCGAACACAAGGAGAACATGCACATGATCTTATTGTAAATCCTTAATCTTACCCAATGTAACCCAACTAGCAACTGCTCCCTTAATAGCTATTAAAAAGCAGCAAATTAGGAATTATTGAGGCAAAAGTCATAGCTGAGGGTTTGATGATAGTTAGAAACCTTAAATTAAGATTGACCACACTTTAAAAATTGAATGTATTCTGATGTATTACTATATTATATTCTAAATGTATTCTTATGGTACCATAATCTTACAACTGTAAGGCACACAGAACAGAAACTGTTTTACTCTATAGTGTCATAGACCTGCCCTGCTTCTGAGTTTATTCCAACGCAGCATGTTGTGGTCGAGAGGCCATCTGTCAGAGGGAGGGAATCTGACTTCTGTCCGAGCGTAAACAGTGGCGGGTCTTAAGCTGCCTGTGAGTTTCACTGTCATGTAAATTCCAGTACTGAGTAACGTCCAATCCTAATCCAAGGGCACAGCTGAGTAATGGCCAGGCTGTAATCCAAGGTGCACAGCTGCTTTAGGGTCACCACACTCAAAGACATAAACACAAATACACACATGTATACACAAAAATGAAGGCAGGATGAGAAATACTGAGAACGAGGAATGGGGTAAGAACTAGGCACTGGAAACCTCACTTTGTGTCTGGAATGTATGTGCTTTTAGTAAAAGTTAAATGCTAATTCTTAATCAGTTGATGTAATTAAATGTATATTGTCTGTGAGAGAGGAACTAGATTATTTTATGTTTATACTTTTACAAAATTTTTCTCAAACATCCGCTAAAACTGCTAAATAAATTCACTATAACATGAGAACATTGATTCACAACTTCTTCATTCTGGAGGTAAACAAGTGCTTAAGCATTTTCCCTATTAGCATAAATGTTTATTTTTATTAATCATATATTGTGCTAGTTTCTCGGGAGTGACAATTATAATATTTTGAACACAGCGAATGTAAACAGTGCATTATTTGCTAACCTTTTGGACAATATTAACTAAATTAGCAACTTGGATGGAAACATACAGTAGGTAGGTTGCAAATGCTAACATCTTTTTTTCTGACACTGTACAACAATAATAAATATTTTTACATTACTGTGAGGGTTAAGTTTAGGGTTGGGGTATGAATAATATGATATGAAATATGAATAATCCTCTGTAAAATTACTATTTTTCATTGCACTAATGGTTGGGTTAATGGTCGGGGTAGGGGTAGACGTGAACAAAATACAATTAATAGGTAAATTAATAAATAATATCAATAATTCTCAATAAATTCCATTCACCGGAACAACAACCCTTAGATTTGTACATGTACGCTAGCATAGATATAAGTTTATGTAACTGCCACAATGTCCATCTTGGAACTTTCAACAAGACATCATTTGCAGTATACGTCATATAATCTTTGCTAAAATGATGTGCTTCCATTACGTGTATTTTCATTTTAAACAATTTAATGAGTGATGGAAAAGCAGTAAGTGTTGCTACAGTGTGCAAATGTACATTTGGTTTAAATGGCTGTTTTTGTGTTGCTACATATAGGCTGCATTCGAAATCGCCTACTGCTCAAGTAGGTACCACATTAGAATATGAATTTATTACTTGACCGTTAGAAAAGTATGTTCTTTATAGTATGAATGTGAATAGTATAAATGAATCTTGAACATACTACATCCACCATTTTGTCATGATCACGTGACCAGGGCTTTACATTAACACCCGCCAACCCGCCAAATGCGGGTACATTTCAGCTTTGGCAGGTAAGACAGAAACTCCCACTAGCCACTTTGGCTGGTTGAAAATAATTTTAAATTGCGGTTTTCTTAATAGCAGGGTTCAACTATAAGAATGACCCAATATGAGTGCAAATGTGATCTTAGAATCAAGAAACAGCACAACCTACAAAAATAAGTGCGTTCGCGGGAGCAATAGAAAGCAGGTGAATAACGAGGCATATGGACAAAACACAAAATCTAAATCAAGTAATTTTAGCATGTCAAAGTCAAATTTATGCATATAAAAATGTTTTCCCAACAACAAAATTGTGGCTAGTGAAAATGCAGAGTGGCTAGTAACATTGGAAAACTACTAGCCACTGTGGCTGGTGATCAAAAAAGTTAATGTCAAGCCGTGCACGTGACCTACCCGCGTCAGTTGCATTGCTTCATTCCTATTCAAAAATTCTCTCGTGGTGCATTACGGGTTTGTGTAGTGTCCATTGAATGTGCATAACTATTAGGTACTTCTCGCATACTGATTTTCGAATTCTATGAATTCGGACATACCAACGCAATTTCACGGCAATTCGTAACTTTTTGATTTAGTGGCTAATTCTTATGAATTCGTACGATTTGCTCATCACCCAAAGACGGTTGGGGTTAGGGGTAGGATTAGGTGCCACGCCTCCTTTTTAAAATCGTAAATTTTTGTACGACTGACCTCGTACGAATTCGTATCAATTAGCCACCAAACTGACAAAATGTAAAATACTTACGTTTTACCGTGAGATCAGGCTGGACATACTACTCAGCTCGCATGCTGTTTTTAGCGTACTATATAGTATGGAAGTATGCGATTTTGGACACAGCCACTGTTGCTGCATTCGAAAGATTCTGAAGTGTGCATCGGATGGACGCTATGCTGTCCCTAATGCACTGTCAGAGAATTCATGAATGGGAGTGAAATGACACAACTGACGTGGGTAGGTCAGGTGATCATGACAAAATGGCGGATGTAGTACATCTGTGTTTCATTCAACCTACTCAAAGTCATACTGTATGGAACATACTTTTCTAACAATTGAGTAGTAAATTCTAATGCAGTGCCTTATGAGTAGTAGGCAGTTTCGGAGGCAACCAGTGTGTTCAGAATTATTGCTATGTTGCTGCTGTTGTAGAACTGATATGGTGTTCTTATTGATTGTAAGCATTTTGCAGTCTGGTTGCTAAAGTAGATTTGGTGATTTCTCAGATTATGGGTTTAAATGTCCACAATGTATTATCTGCATTATATATTAGACTTGCTCCTGTTTAATTGTACACAATACGAGTCTTTGTGAAGACCCCTTACAGCAAGTACGACAAATAAGTAGAATTTATAGATGCAGATGCAAATGTGATATGCCCTGTAAAGATAGCGTTAAAATCTTTGATCAACTATACTGCAAACCACAAGGAAACTTGAGAGCAAGCTACAGAGCAATCTAAAGGAATTCTGGGGAATGAATCATTGTCTGCAGCTCACAGGGTGGCCTGTCATGCGCCATGGAAATGTAGGGCGAGCAAAATGAACTGAATCTGTGTTTTAACAGATTTGACTTAGTAGACACTGCTGACCCTGGATTGTCCTTTCAAAGCCCCCAGGCATCACAGTTACAGACTGTCTGCAAATGTTGGCCATCTTTTACTCCTGAATAATAGAAATGAAATTTTAAATCATCAGCTAAAAAAAAGAGAATAGTCTTGACCTAAACTAAGTTACCTCAATTTCACAACATCAGTCATCTGTACTTCTGTAGAGGCGCCAGAGATTTATATGAGATAATTACGAGACTGTGTCTTCCAGCTTGTGGAAAGATCAATTCATTCAATCAATTCCATTTTTAAGAGGATATCTGAGATTACGGGCATGTGGACAGGCTCCATAAGGCTCTTAATAGGTCACTAAAATGTGTGTAAGGGGCTCTTTCGATGCCACAATCCTCTGAGCGAACTCGCATCGGCTTCCTGTTATACCAACAAGCGCCATTGCAATGGACACATAACGATACAGAAAGATCAGCTGGCACTTTTTTGGCCAGTTTTTTCTGATTACTGTTTACCTTAATGGCCTTTATTGGCCAGCATATGAGAAATCAATAATTTGCCACACACCTCAGTAGAAATCAATATTTATTGGGCTCAAATGCAATGTTTAGTCCAAGGGCAAAGAGGGTGGTTTTGGACAGAGGAAAATTTGTAAAATGCAATGTCAAACAAGCAATTACCCATAAAAACAAGTCACTCATGGAGTCTTTTTATTGAATAACAGAAATAGACCCTGAGGGCTATTATAGTAAAGAAGGGCTTCTGATTTGCAAGCAGTGCCTGTAGGCACTCTGTGCATCTTTTATTGACTGGCCCCTAAATATGCATTTTAAAATGAAGACCCCTATAAAGGTCAGGATTCACCAACATTTACATAGACTAGTAACAAGCCATATATAGTCTTTTATGGATAGATGCAGTTATATTCATGGACATATAGGAAAAACAAATTGCCATTGAAATCTCTCTATAAAACATATTGATTTATAAAATGTTTTAACCTCAATTCCAGCCTTAGAGAAAATAGTATTGTTATTAAAAACCTTAAATTAGCGTAGTAAATTAAGAAATAAATTGACATTATGATATATAAAGTCATAAATATGATTGTATGTACAAATAAATAACAAATGGAAAAAATCTAATAAATCTATAAAATAATACATTAACAAAAATATGTGATATATAAAGTTGGAGTTATGAGGAAATGCATAGCAGTTACAGGATATAACATAGTGTTTCTTTGTTTTTTATTAGTGATTTTTTTTTTTTTGGGGGGGGGGATATGCTAACGGCAAATTGCTAGCTAGTTATAGTAAGAGTTGTCAGATATGAACTCGTAATTGAAGAAATTTGTCTTTTTTCTCCTCATCTGGACCCATTTGAAACTGCAATTTTTGATCTCACAGTTCTGAAGGAAGGAAGTCAGAACTAAGAGTAGAAAATATCAGAATTGAGGATTTTTATCCATCAGCTGTAACTTGTTTTTTTCAGAAATCTGAATTTTCTCTTGATATTTTCAAGTAAATATATCAAAAGTGTGCCTTTCTGTTGATGCAAAACTGATATAGTTATATTCAGTGGGCATATTGTCACCTTAGAATTATAAGGTTCTATCTGACATTTTTGTCAAAATTTAGTTATTGACATATTCTTATTGAATGACAACTTATTTACATTATGGGACTTTTTTAAGTTGTTTACATTTTAAGATGTTTTATTTAAAAAACAAATGTTACACACATACTGTTTGCTATGGAATGCAAAAACTTTATAGCTCAATATCTCAAAATCATTCAGAACGCAGATAGAACCTTATAATTCCAAGGTGACGATATAGGAAAAACAAATCATTATAGAAATATCTTTATCTCTTTATAAAATATATTGATTTATATAATGTTTTAGCCTCAATTCCACCCTCAGAGAAAAAATTTATTGTTATTGAAAACATTAAATTTGCTTATAAGACAAATTGTATGTAAAAAAAATAAAATAAAAAATCTAATAAAAAACATCTAATAAATCTATAAAATAATACATTAACAAAAATATAAGTGATCTATATAATGTTGGAATTAGGAGAAAATACGTAGTATTTACAGTGTATAACAACATTCTTAATAGTGTTTCTTTGTTTCTCGTTAGTAATTTTGGGGGTGGGGTGTGACGTTAAAGGCAATTTGCAAGTTAGTTATAGTCAGAATTGTCAGATATGAACTCATAATTGTAGAACAATTTTCAGTCTTTGTTCTCTTTAGCGATAGTTCTGCCAGAAAAACTGGTATGTCATGTCATTCATAATAATGATCTCGTCAGCCTTTAATGACCAAGCACGCTATATATAAGCCCATCTAAACAATCTGTTTTGTTGTACTCTGGTGACGTTGCGGAAGTTTCACTCTATCCTCCCCACCACCACTAGGTCAACCTCATCTCCACTCGGGGGTTGGCTTCGCCCTGCTTTCATCTTCAGGCAGGATCTGCCAGCTCAACCAGAGTTCTGCACCATAGATGGGACTTATGCCAAAGGACTTTATGAAAGGACAGTAATAAACGTACATTTATCCAGACTATTCACAATAAATGTTAAAACATATCTGCCTCCTAAAGTCTTTCTAGTAGAACTAGAATTATTCGAATCATTTGCAACTGCAACTTTTGATCTCACAGTTCTGAAGGAAAGAAGTCAGAATTGAGAGTAGAAAAGATCAGAATTGTTTTTTTTTTCAGAATTCTGAAATTTTTCTAGCTATTTGAAGTAAATAATCAAAGGTATGCCTTACTGTTGATGCAAAACTAAGAAACTGTCACTTAACTGTCACTAAGCCACTTAACTTTATTTATTGAATGATTTATTTACAGTGCTAGAAACTGGTTTCTCTACATTTAACTATGAATTTCTGAGCAATAAAAATGTTCTTCTGGGTTCTTGCATAGGCAAGAGTAAGATGCTAAATAAGGTAAACATGACAAACAGGAAATAACTAGTCACTGAAACTCTATCCTACAATATTCCCAGCTAGAGAACAGGCGGGAGACCACAGATATTTCAACACTGAAAGCATAGTTTCTAGTTTGCACATAAGATGAATGCAGGACAGGAAAGTGAAAAAAGAAAGAAAAGATGTAATCATATGCTCGGTGACACAGTGTTGTTGATTCAAAGATCATTATACAAGTGTGAAAACTAGGTCTCATCACCTCTGGAGATCTGATTGATTTACAACTTCAAGCTACAACATGAATGCTGGTGGTAAATCACATTTCCAGCTTTCAAATACTTTTGCAAAAAGTAAAAGAGCTTGCGTTTGCTTTGCTCGTTGCAAGCATGAAATCAATTTTTATTTTGCTGCAGGACTTTAATTTAAATTTTAAATAGCTACTGATCCCATGCTTGTTTCTCTTTGTTTATGTTAGGCAAGCTAATCAGATTTTAGGATTTATTGTATCCTAACATTTTGTTCAACTTCTTTATGAGCATTCTTTTAAGGTCAATAAATATATTTTGGAAAGATTAAATCAGTTTAGCAATATATGTATAAACAAAAACATTAAAAGTAATCCGGGGTATTAGGACTTGCATGGATTAATATAACATAAATTATGTCTCTTATTGTATGCTGGAAAACCCCTGGAAAATGTACATTATTTAAAAAGTATATAAAAAGGGGTAAAATCTGAATTAGTTTTGTCCTACGAATGGTGCTACTATTGTTGGTAGTTTATATTTAGTGTATTCTGCTTTGATGATGTCAAATGGTTGAGTTCTGTGAGCTACTGGCATTGCCTTTTAATAATGTTTTATAATGAACTTTTAGGAGAAGCACGGGATGATGTTGACAAGCTTGATTCATCTTTGACAATCATTTTATTATGCAATTAGCATATGTTCAAACCCATATAAATAACAAAGCATGTCCAACCTTTGTTATCTCTCAATTTCAGCATCCCTCTACCCCTCTACCACCCTGACTGCACACCTTTATACCCAAATTAAAGAAGATGGGATAGACACTGCTCTCAGACCCCTATCTCTCTTAAAATGCAGAGGATCAATTTTGAGTATACACTACCTGACAAAAAAATTGTGTACAACATCGATCCCAGTTGTAAGAGCAACTAATAATAATAACTTGACTTCTAGTTGATCGTTTGGAAAAGTGGCAGAAGGATTTTCAGATAAATCATCTGTTGAACTGCATCCCAATCATCACAAATACTGCAGAAGTCCTTTTGGAACCCACATGGACCTAAGATTTTCACAAAAAATCTGTCAAGTTTGATGTGGGCAAAATCATAGTTTGGGGTTACATTCAATATGGGGGTGTGCGAGAGATCTGCAGAGTGGATGGCAACATCAGCAGCCTGAGGTCTCAAGACATTTGTGCTGCCCATTACATTACAACCACAGGAGAGAGCAAATTCTTCAGCAGGATAGCACTCCTTTTCTTACTTTAGCCTCCACATCAAAGTTCCTGAAGGTAAAGAAAGTCAAGGTGCTTCAGGATTGGCCAGCCCAGTGACATGAACATTATTTAGCGTATCTGGGGTAAGATGAAGGAGGAGGCATTGAAGATAAATCCAAAGAATATTGATGAACTCTGGGAGTCCTGCAAGAACGCTTTCTTTGGCATTGCAGATTACTTTATTAATAAGTTATTTGGGTCATTGCAGAGATGTATGGATGCAGTCATCCAAGCTCATGGGAGTCATACACAATATTAATTATTTGCCCACTGCACAATGACTTTATATTCTATACTGTACATTATTTCTGTTAAGACTTTTGTCAAAGCAAAGTCAGACTTTACTGTCCTAATAAAATAATAAAAAAAATCAAGGCATGATCATATTTTATTTTGGTAAACTAAGCGTAATCTAGAGGCTTTTGCCTTTCATATAAGCCACTTCTGATACCAAATGATCAACTAGAAGTCAAGTTATTTTTTGTTGGATTGGCGACAAGACTTTTGTTCAGTAGTGTATGTGTAAAAACTTGACAATTCTCGCTTTACTTTTTGCTCTTTGACTAAATATTCCAACTCAAAGCCACACACTGTTACAGTCCATTAGTATTTTACTTTCTTATTTGTGTTGCAGTGGAATAGTTAATAGTTCACTTAATTTAACCAACTGACATGATCAAAACAGAACACCCTGCACACCTAAAATATTGGTGCGCACTATAGTCCAAATTGAATGTGGATTACTTTTTCCCCCTTTTTTTGTAACCTAAATGTTTCATGTTTTTATAACCGGAATGTTTTTATAACATAAGAGTTTTCACTACATACAGGTATTTCAGTAATAGACATAATTTATGTCATAATAAGCCATATACCCAGGGTACTTTTAGCATCGTACTACATTGTTTTGTGTCATTGACAAGCATCAAATCATTATGTCAAGATGAATGGGTTACTAACCCTGACACTGAATCTCTGTTCATGATGAAACTTAAAAACAGACCTTTAAGATTTGTGTTTAGGAGTTTTTATGTGTGTAACATTTTGTATTGTATGAGGTTTTATTAATTTTATTAATGTTTTATCATTTTTTAATTTGCAGCACAATGGTCAATGACTGCTGTTGTGTTGTGCTTTATAATCTGACTAGCCAACTGGTAAGAATTTGCCAACAGTGGTCTGATTCGGGAGTTTTGGGAGTGGTCAACAGGGTGTTGTGGTCTCAAAGGCTCACCAATGCATGAGGCCAATGAGGCCTAGCCCATCTGTTCTGAGCCAACAGAAGATCTACTGTTGCAGAAGTCACACAAATGTTTAATGAAGATTATGTGAGGAATGGGTCACACAGTGCATCACACCAAGCTTGAATGGGTCTACATTGTTGCAGACCACTCAGATCAGTCTTTTGATAGGTTCCACTGTTGACAAGCAAACTTTGGGAACTGAAGGAAATGGAACTTTTTGATGTGAGAAGCAGTTAGTTTTCTTTTACATCAGATATGTGCAACAAAACAGGTTAAGAGAACTTATACAGCCCATCCATTGATTGGAGTGGCACTGTTTGACAGGGTGTGAGGAGGACCAGGCAGGCAGTCATAATATTTCAGCTCATAGTGCTAGAATGCACTAGTTAGGTAAGCAAAATGTTAACTTGAGAACATTGGACTCATTTTCCAGTTGATGTCTGATACAAATTCAGAGCAAACCTGTGAAGGAAGTAAACATAATAATCTACAATGGCAGCATTTCTTGCTTTTCCATGAAAAATGTAAGAATGTGTGCGGTATGACACATCAAATCAGTAAGAGAAAAACAAAATGTAGAGGATGTTTCCCCTCGATTATGAAAAAGGTGCCATAGATGTCAGAGTCTGCTGTGGCGTCTGTCTGCCAGAGGCTCCACCAAGCGGTCTATGTAATGAGAGAATGTTTGCATGCAAACACTAAACAAAACATTTGTTTTCCTCAAGCTCGGCAAATAGAAAAATATGCAATGCTACAAACCGCTCATATACTTTTCAAGTGCGAATAATAATTACTTGCTTTTTTCAGCTGTAATTTAGACGAGTGAGTTATGGGACTTACACTTAAAAGACGCACTTGCACTGCAGTACAAACACGCTTAATGAATGCAAGATGCCTGCTATTTTTACTTACGGTTCTTTTTTGCTATATATACTGACGGAGTGCTTGAAATTAAAACCAGCACACAATTACTCTGATCATTTTAGTTGAAACTGAATAGTTTAGGTTTGCACATCTGAACTTTTTTTGCTGTATAATCAAATGTTTGCTTGCCGTTTGCATAGGATGTGCACATATGAAACAGTAGACAGGGTTTCTGGTTGTCATATGTAGACTCATCTAAAGCAGATTAATTCCATGTTTGATTTTATTTTATTTATTTAACTTGTTCCCAGCTATGAAAAGACCACAGTGGCATGAAGATCGGCATGTTGACAGTGCTAGATGCGGTTATTTCCACATAATAATTCAAATAAAGTTGTCTTGCCTTTAGCTCTCAGTGTTGTTATGCTCATATATTCAGTTTGGAGGGGCTCAATCACACAGGTTTTCAGTTACTGCTGAAATAGATCACAACGTACGAATGACTTCCTCGGCCAAGGGCCTGTGAGTTTCAAGGTCTGCTGTTTTTTCTTTGATCCACACTGTGGTCATCGGAGAATTTCTCCTTGCTTTCTCAGCAATACAGCTCATGCAGGTGGAGTGGACTTTCAGTCATTCGCTACAGATTTGAGCACGTCTGAGGCCCAGTGTAAGCATTTTCCAACATGGCGGCCCTCTGGGACAGCGCAATACTTTGATATGAAAATATTACACTTGGCTGAAACATTTGCAGTTGACCAACTAGAATAACTGGAGATTTCTTGTGTTATCAGAGGTTAGCTGGAGTTGGGTGGATCGATAACATGTTCTTTAAGAGCAACACAGACTCAGCATTTCTGCATGTTTCATGACACATTAAAGAGATATTTCACCCAAAATTTTAATTGTCAACATTTACTGACCCTTTACTTTTTTCAAACCTTTATGAGTTTCAGTTTTTTTTTTTTTTTTTTTTTTTTTGTTAAACACAAATTAAGATATTTTGAGAAAAAGCTGGGAACCTGTAAATATTGACTTTTTTTATTTTTTATTTTTTGGAAAGTAACACTTTAAAATAATGGTCCATTAGTTAATGTTTGTTAATGTATTTACTAACAGGAACAAACAAGTAGTAATACATTTATTACCTCATTGTTAACATTAGTTAATGCTATTTAAGTTAATGTTAACAAGCATGGATTTAGATTTTAATAATGCATTAGTAAATGTTGAACTATGAATAATAAACCTTTACAAAATTAGTCATACTTGTTAGTAAGGACCATTATTCTAAAGCAGGGGTGTCCAAACTCAGTCATGGAGGGTCAGCGTCCTGGAGAGTTTAGCTCCAACCCTAATCAAACACACGTGAACCAGCTAATCAAGCTCTTACTAAATATACTAGAAATGTCCTGGCAGGTGCATTGAAGCAAGTTGGAGCTAAACTCAGCAGGGCACCGGCCCTCCAGGAACGAGTTTGGACACTCCTGTTCTAAAGTGTTACGCAGAAGAATGTGCAGTTAAAAGTCTTGATTAATGAATTTTTTGTCCCCATTATAATAGTTTGTCTAAAAAGGTATAACGTTTATTATTTTACTGCTGGATGGTTAGTAAAATTACACCTGCATTACCAGGAGGAAGCAGATGAAACCATGGTGGACATTTTACCATCACACTGATTCCAAACACTGGCAAGCAAACTCTCAACTGCTTTCAGCAAAAGAAAATAAAGCTGCTAGATTGGCCCAGCCAATCACCTGACTTGAATAAAATAGAAAATAAGAACTAAATGTCATAGTTCACAGACAAAACTCACAGAACCTTGATGAGTTTTAGACTGAAGTCTGAGCAAAAAATCACACCTGAGCAACGCATGCAACTTTATTTTTCCTACAAGAGGCATCTTGAAGTTGCCATTACCAAGAATAACCTTTTGTATAAGTATTAAAAACATGTCGGTAGTTCAGTACTTTGTCATTGAGTATATTATTAGACACACAAAAAATATCTATTTTTTTGTATCATCTCTTTTAGAAATATATTTACAAGGAAAAGATGTGTTCAGTACTTATTTTACCCGCTGTATACATATTAAGGGTGTAACAGTACAGAAGTCATGCTTGAGTAGGTACCTCAGTTTTGGTGTCACAGTCTGATACGGGTTCAGTACAACAGGAATAAGAAACAAATCCCCAGAGCTTGCTTTCTTTCTGTTTATTTTGAACAGGCAGAAGTGTTTGGCCACATTCAGCTACAGAATTGGAAGGGTTTCTGTGATACAAAAGTACAACATAAATAGAATAATAAAAAAATAAAACTTCATAATTACGAAAATGTGCATTAAACAAGAGGTTAAGCCCAGCCTTCTCTTAAAACATCTGAAAAACACTATTTGTGCTTTAAACTTAAGATTCACTAAGCTTCAAATCTTTAATCTCTTTTAGTGAAATTGCTAGCACAAAGGTCTATCTTAATGCACTTTCAGTGGACAACTCATGTTTAATCAAGAAGTTTTTTTTTGTGCTCTTAAGATGGAACAGTGTCTTATATTTCCATTGTTTTCACAGATTTGATGGACGTGTGATCATTATATGCATGCCTCTTTTGCAGTGCCTTACACTGAAGTGAACGGTGCCTTTTTAAAGATGGCAGCTTAAAACAGTTGACCAATCAGTGAACCAATTAGAAGAACTCGAAGTGTTGCAAGTTTTTGTTTACAGTGCTTTAGAAAGTTTGCATGACAATTGTTTTATTTGATCGGAACATAGTGGAGAAGCAGCTTTTTAAAAACCAATTCAGATCACTGCTTTCTATAAATCTCACAATTTTAAATGCAAGGATGCATTCTGTGTGAATGGGTGTTAAGTTTTAACTTAGTAGACAGGTGCTCTTGGACTGACTTTATTTGAAGTACATAAACTGAACCATCATGCCTGTATCATGGTTCAGGATGAATACATGTAATGTTATACCCCTAATATCATTTTTTTTTTTATTCATTTCTTTGTAAATATAGATCATATATTTGGGTGCATTTGAGTAAAACAGATTTATTAAACAGATAAAATAGAAGTAAAATAGAAATAGAAAGACAATACATTTAAATTTATGCAAAAAAAATTTAAATATCTCTCAAATTCAGCTATTTTTATTTTTATTTTTTTAATTTAATGTGTTTCCCTAACATACACAAAAAAATAAATAAAATACAACACCCCCCACCCCCCGTCTCAGCAGGGTGTTTTTACACCTCTAGTTTGAAAAAAGTCACGAAAGTGGGTGAGTCCAGCTTTGTTTAGGTGGGAGTGGCGAAAGAGGGAAGGGGTTTGCATAAAAATGGGAGTTTTCGGTTCGAACACGCTCTGATTTTCACAAAGGCAAAACCACACACAGACGTAGGGGAGAAAGACAATAGGTGCATTCGACTTCATGCAGCGCTGCGCAGATCGATCAAAATCTGTCTTAAAGTGGTGCATGCCGGTTAGAAATTTTGGCCGGATTGATGCTGCACCGACGTCATGTGACTCTCACATGTGGCATCAAAGTACTGTGACAGCGCTCCTAGATCAGACGACTGACTCAGCCCATGCAGCATCAGAAGAAGGCCTGCTGGAGCTAAGATGACGACACCAATATAACACGATTGGCCAAGTTTACAGCATGACAACAACCACGTGTGTTTCACGTTTATTATTGGACAAATTCCATCTCACAAATTTTAAAACAAACAATTAACTTTTCATACCCTCTCTATCTTGTACACATGATGCTTATTAAAAGACTACACATATTTTACTGCAGTATCATCTTTTGTTAAATAATTTGTTCATAAAGACTAGATTGTTTGCACATGTTCATTCTGCCTTTTTATACAGACTACTGTATTCAGCTACATAAACGATTTAAATGATATATTTTAGTAAATAATCTAAATATTAATTCAAATAACTCTTACAGACTTGAAATAAAATAATTATCATCATTGATCCTGCAATTTCTTAGCAAATTAAGTTATATAAAAATGTGTAATATAAAAATATATGATTCTAAAATATTTTATTTCCTGTCAAGCTATTTATGCAGAAATGTACATTGATGTACCTGCTCTTTCTGGGAAATGTCTACTTAAAGTGTAGCTTATTTATTTTGGTCATTTTGTTAAATCTTTTTGGATTAAAGTGCTTTTTTTAAAATGCTTTCATTATCCAAAATAATCCTATTCGTGGGTATTTATTTCCTTTTTATGTGCCCTCTAGTTTCCCTCTTATTTCTCATGCGTTTGTTATTTAGGCTACTTAAATTTAATTCATAATTCTCTTACTGTTGAAAAATGAACTATAGTTTGTAGAGACTGTATTTTGTTTTATTTGTACTATAAATCTTTTGTTGTTATTTCAATAAATGATCATGCCATGTGATCGGTCATCATGACTGCAGCAACTTTGAGCCCCCGAAGTGTCCGGCTTGACGGATCCGTTTTCAACCCTGCCACCGCCTGCGCTCGGCTAATCTCGTTGATCACCGGCTGCAGCTGTGCTTCATGTCGAACGCACCTAATGACTCATTCTTGTCAACTTCATTCAGGAACATTTCATGCATGTTCCCCATGACAAACGAGATATTGGATGCGAGGAACTGCTGGAAGACTCTAGTTTTAATACAATGTTTAATACAACCACATGACGAATAAAAAAAAAAAAAACTGCATTTCTCTGTAACTTAGATGCACTCAGTTGGTAGCGTCAGAAAGCAGTGTGTGTATAGACTATCCTTTCACAAAAGTGGTGAAAATTCTACACAACAGTAATTGTTTGATTGCTGTGTTTACATATGTACATTCAGAGAGCAGCATTTACAGCGGATATTTCAGTCCATAATATTGAAGTGATATTAACGTATTGTAAACTGAAACTGAAACTGAAAGAGTACTGCTGATGATATTTGTCACCATCACCAGCGATCTACAACCAGAGATCGCTGGTAAACACACTCACATTCAAATGAACTACAAATCTGCCATGTTCATGGACTACATGTTTAGTCATGCCACACACATACACCTGATGCAAGTCACCGGTGATTGCAAACACACAGCTGAAGCTGCTCACAGACTGATTACATGGACTATAAGTACTGCTCAAACACAAAGACTGGTGCTGAGTCTTCTGTAACCAAAAATGTGACACTGACAACAGAGGTGCCGATCCACATGCAGGTTTATTAGCAAGGTCAGGTAAGCAGTGGTCAAAACAGGAACAAACAGATGTATATGGGCAATCCAGAGTCGTAGTCGTAATAGCAGGCAGATGGTCACAAGGCAGGCAGCAATACAGGATGAACAGACAGACGAGGCAAAGATTAACACCAGGCAAAACATGACAAAGGAAACGTGTTGTAATGTCACTTACAGAAAACAAGACTCAGCGACTGTGTTTGTGTGTGAGCAGAACTGATAGTGCCTGAATCAGTTCTTGAGCAGCTTCAGCAGAGGGAGTGTAATCAGTAATGATCTGGAACGTGTGTGTGTGTGTGTGTGTGTGTGTGTGTGTGTGTGTGTGTGTGTGAGCAGAGTGCATGTATGGGGTTATAGTCCAAAACATGGCGGATTTGTAGTCCTATGTGTATGTGAATGTATTCCAGCGATCTCTGGTGGTTAGATTGCTGGTGATTGTGACAATACTAACTAACTTTGCCTCTGAATAAACATAAACAAAAAACACTGATCACACACACCTACCAAATCTGTAGAGACCGGATAATCAACACAAACTGGAAGTGTGTCTTCTTTTAAAAGACAACGAGCAGATTTCATCATTTCCAGATGCAAAAAGTTCTTGGGTAAAAAATGTTCCTTACAAATTTATTTTTGTCGCAAGTTAGCAGACCACTGTAATCTACATGTGAGTCCAGCTGCTCTCTCATAGCGGGGAATTGAAAACAAAGCCTTAGTTGAAGCACATTTTAAAAAATCTTGGAAATCTTTCTCATGAATCAATGCTTAAAGCTCAAAGATGTCACATTGTACCCACCGGTATACAGACATCCAGCCTACATGCTGTAATTCATTCAAAGATCTAATCGCTGTGACCTTGCTTCAAAATTTATTTTCAAAGCGGAAGAACGATTTAGCTGGAAATAACGCAAAAACAACTCATTTTCACTTTTTGGTGAAATAAATGTGTCCTAATAGTGTTTTTAGCAGCGTGGAACGCATATATGACTGTCAACATCTTAAACAAATGTGTTTTGCTGTTTCTCGTGACCCTTTAAATTATAGGAATTTATAATTCGTAACCCTAGCTGTAAAATAATGGATGTTAAATTACAGAAATTTCCTGTAACTCCTGTAACTCTCTGTAACCTAAAAATACTTTTTTTTGCTGGATTTTTTAAGTAATATTTTCTTAAGCTTATAATATTTAATATGGAACTGTACATAAATATTGTGAAAAGTTACATAAAATTCATAAAATTATACATTTTGAACAGTGCTATAACAGTGCTATACAATTTAGAGCTTTATTATAAGTTACTTTGTTAGATTAGCCCCCGATTTGGCTTCAGTATGCTGACTAATCTAATGTATATGCACAAATATAATATTGAAAAGCTTCCTATAGAAAATATTAAATTAAATGAGAGATTTTTGACAGGTGTACTCATATAAGTTGAGCACTGTATATACATTATTGCATGTAGAGGTCTTATGTAACACCATTAGTAAAATGGTTATGAAGAAAGTATGTTCATGGACTTAGACTGTGATAGTACTTTAAAAGTTTGTCTAATGTGCCTCTAAGGATCTCCATGGTAAGACTCATTATGGAGATGTGCCTAATGGTAATGTCAATACTTAGCACTGTAAAGAGGGTTGGTGGAGCAGAGCTACCTTTGCAAAGTGTTTTCATTTATTTATTTTTAATTACCTTTCATTCTTGTTATATATCTTATCCCACAGTTTATGTCCGAAAAAATATTTTCTCTCTCTTTCTTTTTATTTTATTTGTCCTTTTGTGGAGAAAATTCCTGATTCAGCAGTAACATTTTGTTCCACAGCCAGACTTCTTTTCTCAGTTAATACATCTCTAAGACAAAGCCATTTAATATGGATATATCCATCCGAGCAGATCATACATTGCCAGGAAATGCATTTCCTTTGTGCAGACACGGGCTAATTAGCAATCAGCTTAAGCTTTGACTAGCAGAGGTTAATCGCTCAATACACAATCAACCTGCAGGAGAGAAGCAGCATGAATCCCCATTAATGTCCAGCGGTGGCCTGCCTGATCACTTCCTCTGCTCTTGATCACCATATATTGATTTTACTCTCCTTCTAATTGAACTCAAGTTCATTACATGCAATTAAATTCATGAATGATGAATTAGTACAGTCACATTTGCTGTAATTCTTTTTTTGTTTATTTATATAACATCTATCTATCTATCTATCTATCTATCTATCTATCTATCTATCTATC
>CAIGQZ010034880.1:4417363-4435685 GCA_903798205.1 Danio tinwini
ACACACACACACACACACACACACACACACACTCACACACACACACAGTGTATTCATAGCACTTCACTTTTTCCACGTTTTTTTTTTTTTTTTTATAATACAGCCTTATTCCAAAATGGATCCAGAGATGTTTAATAGGATTTAGGTCTGGGCTCTGGCTGGGCCACTCAAGGACATTTACTGAGTTGTTGTGAAGCCACTCCATTGATATTTTGGCGGTGTGCTTTGGGTCATTGTCTTGCTGGAAGATGAACTGTCGCCCCAGTCTGAGGGCAAGAGCACTCTGAAGCAGGTTTTTATTCAGAATGTCTCTGTACATTGCTGCATTCATCTTTCCCTCTATCCTGACTAGTCTTCCAGTTCCTGCTGCTGAAAATCATTCCCACAGCATGATGCTGCCACCACCATGCTTCACTGTAGGGGTGGTATTAGCCTGGTGATGAGCGGAGAGTCCTTCAGATGCTTTTTGGCAAATTTCAGGCGGGGAGTTGCTTCCATCTGGCCACTCTACTATATAGGCCTGATTGGTGAATTGCTGCACAAATGGTTGTCCTTCTGTAAGGTTCTCCTCTTTCCCCAGAAGAACACTTGAGCTCAGACAGAGTGACCATCAGGTTATTGATCACCTTCCATACTAAGGCTCTTCTCCCCGATCACTCAGCTTAGATGGCCGGCCAGCTCTAGGAGGAGTCCTGGTGGTTCCAAACATCTTCCACTTACAGATGATTCAGAGCAGTAGAAATTTTTATGTAATCTTTCCCACCTTGTACCTTGAAACAATCCTTTCTCGAAGGTCTACAGACAATTCCTTTGTCTTCATGCTTGGTTTGTGCTTCGACATGCACTGTCAACCCTGGGACCTTATATAGGCATGTATAAGAATAAAACATATAAGATTTTCTCTAGAAGAAAAAATATAATCAGACATACTGTGAAAATTTTCTTGCTCTGTTAAACATAATTTGGGAAATATTTAAAAAAGAAAAAAAACAATCAAAGGGGGACTAATAATTCTGACTTCAACTATATATATATATATATATATATATATATATATATATATATATATATATATATATATAGCCAGAACTGTATATAAAAACAAACGTATGTTATTTTATTTACTTTATTTTATTGTATTTGTATGGGCACTTTATAAACATCACTACTTGCATTTCACTAAACAAAAACACAGTGAGCTGTCCATTTGGTGTCTATTACTATATTCATGTCTTCCCAAACGCTCACACTCATGTCCCGAGGCTTCCGTCTGCTTCATTTCCACCTCCATCAGTCTCGCGCAAACACTGTTAACACTCACACACTCCTGCGTTTACCTCAGAAACACCCACAGTCATATTCCCCTTATTAATGGGAGAGTGTGCCGTTGCCAGATAATTAACCCGGCTTATCGGAGTGTTTGAGAGCTGATATTTGTGCACCTGTATTGAAGGATAATGCTGGGGTGCAAGAGCCCGTCTGGCAACCAGAAGAGGGATTTACACATCACATCAGAGAACAGCCCATCTTGCCTGTAACCTTTCCACTAATGAAAAAAATACTAATAACACACAATAAGCCCAAAAGAGGTTCTTCCAGCTTCGTGTGAATTGTAATATGCTGGAGAGGGTGTTCTGGGATCAGATGGCCAGGCTTTCGGATTATGTTTTTTCAGATGTGTGGCTTTTATGTGACCGTATACAGTTTTATGAGATTTAGGAGAAAGCTGGTGGCAGATTTCTCTAAACTTCTGCATCAAAGTGTAAGGTTTAAATATGAAGGATGGATTTTTGTTACATTTGAAGCTTTGTTTCTGACATGGATGGAGTTGGATTTGGTTTAGTGAATAGCTGTGATGCATTGATGGTGATTTTATGGACAATGCAGGTTTAAATCAAGCTTGCAGACTTTCCAGATGTTTTCTGCCTTATTCACGTTTCCTGTATTTTATTAAGGCAGTACATGGATACACATTTCCAAACTTTACAAAAATGTTTCATTTTTTTTAAAGGAATGTTTTATTCTGTAATATTACTCATTTAGATTTGTATTTATTTATTTATTTATTTGTTTGTTTGTTTGTTTTTCATTTATTTTTTGCTATTATTTTTTACTTTTTTACTTGAAAAATAAATAAAATAAAACAAACAAAATGAAACAAAAGTAGGCAATGAATGACATGACTTTTTGTTATATGTACAGTTTTTATGCTTAAATTACTTTGTGTACACTTTTATAATTATTATTTATTTCAAACCTTGGTAACACTTTACCTTAAGGAGTGTTCATAAGAAACCTTTATAATCATGACATGACATCATGAAAGTGAATGAGATTGTGTGTATATGGTTATACCAACTGTAATTAAGTGGCATTCGCTCAGTAATGACATTTTAAATGCAAAAATCACATTGTTTTTTTTATGACAACTTGACATACAACACAACCTGTTATGTACAATGAAACTTGTCATAAATCTATATAAACATGATTGTCATGAAGCCCATTATAAATGTGTCAGTCTGAACTGAATAGTTGTACTTAACAAAGCAATTGTTCACATTTACAGTGGGTATAGGGAAAATATTTAGACCGTATTTTTTCACTCTTTGTTATATTGCAGCCATTTGATAAAATCATTTATGTATTTTTTTTCCTCATTAATGTACACACAGCACCCTATATTGACAAAAAAACACAGAATTGTTGAAATTTTTGCAGATTTATTAAAAGGAAAAACTGAAATAACTCATGGTCCTAAGTATTCATACCCTTTGCTGTGACATATATTTAACTGTGCATTTCTTCTGATCATCCTTGAGATGGTTCTACACCTTCATTTGAGTCCAGCTGTATTTGATTACACTGACTGGACTTGATTAGGAAGGCCACACACCTGTCTATATACAGCTCATAATGCATGTCAAAGCAAATGCAAATCATGAGGTCAAAGGAACTGCCTGAAGAGCTCAGAGACAAATTGTGGCAAGGCACAGATCTGGACAAGGTTACAAAAAAATGAGATGCACTTAAGGTTCCTAAGAGCACATTGGTCTCCATAATCCTAAGGCTGAGCTCCAGAGATGCAGTCGGAAGATGGGAGAAAGTTATTAGTAGAAATTTGTAGAAAGTAGAAATTAAACTATCACTGCAGCTCTCCACCAGTCGAGGCTTTATGGCAGAGTGGCCCGACAGAACCCTCTCCTCTGATAAGACCAAGATAGTACTTTTTGGCCTTAATTCTAAGTGGTATGTGTGGAGAAAACCAGGCAATGCTCATCACCTGTCCAAAACAGTCCCAACAGTGAAACATGTTGGTGGCAGCATCATGGTGTTTTTCAGCTGCAGGGACAAGATGACTGGTTGCAATCGAGGGAAAGATGAATGCGGCCAAGTACAGGCATATTCTGGACAAAAACCTTCTCCAGAGTGCTCAGGACCTCAGACTGGGTCGAAGGTTTACCTTCCAACAAGACAATGACCCTAAGCACACAGCTAAAATAACAAGGGGGTGGCTTCACAACAACTCCATGACTGTCCTTTAATGGTCCAGCCAGAGCCCTGGCTTAAACCCAATTGAGCATCTCTGGAGAGACTTAAATTTGGCAGTCCACCAACATTTACCATTCAACCTAGCAGAACTGGAGTGGATTTGCTGAGAGGAATAGCATGAGGATCCCCAAATCCAGGTGTGAAAAACTGTTCCATCTTTCCCAAAAAGACTCATGGCTGTATTAAGTCAAAACAGGGGTTTCTACTAAATACTGAGCAAAGGGTCTGAATACTTAGGATCAAGTGATGTTTCAGTTTTTCTTTTTTAATAAACTAAAAATGTCAATTGTTTATGTTATGTTATGTCAAAATGTTTTTTTTTTCTGTCAATACGAGGTGCTGTGTGTAATGTTAATGAAGAAAAAACAATATGAACTTAAATGATTTTAGCAAATGACTGCAATATAAGAAACAGTGACATTTTAAGGGGGGTCTGAATACTTTCCGTACCCTGTAAATAATTTCAAGCATTTATGTTTAATAAATTAATATCAATTGCATTTAAAAAAACAAATCTTGAAGTAAATAAAGAACCCTGTTCACCAACAAATACAATTAAACATAATAAACATACATAATAATAGCAGATAATTAGAAATATTATTTTGAAGCTTGATTGTTAAATGTTATTTCATTTTACTGAAAAAAACAACAGCATGTTGCACATATAATGAGCAATTTCTTTAAGAATAAAAGGTTTAAAATTACAATTATTTTAAAAATAAACTAATGATTAGCAATAATAATAAAATACTCATATGCATCGGCTTGTATGCTGTTTGCCTTTTTTTCTCCACATTATAAAAGAAAAAAAAAGGAAAAATCCCTGAGCAGCACAGTTATAGTGGTGTATTTAACATTTCAAAGCCTGTGCTCATAAGGGCATATGCTAATGGAGAATATGAAACAAAAAGCTGGCCTTTGGAGATTTCTTCTACTTCAGAGCTATATAGCTATAGGATTGTGATGGCAGTATAATCAACACAGCCTCAGGAGGAGTTGTGCTCGCCACAAAAAAAAGAAAAATGTACCCAGTGTGCCTCACCATTGAGATGGCCACCGATTTTTATAATATTTATTTTTTTATTTTTTTCAGAGCTGACCTACTGGTCTAGACCATTTCTCTCAGCTGTTTTGGCCATGGAATAGTGACCTGATTCTGCGGCGTGAAGGTAAATAAACAGAGGTGCGGAATAATATTGCGTAGGATCATAAGCAAGGGGAGGTGGATTTCCTCTTAGAGTAGGTGTTTGTTTAAAAGCGTTCGGCATTGATTAATAGGAAGCTGGCAGATAAGAGCTGTAGCTCTGAGAAAACAGCTGGGATGAGAGTGAACGTGTTTGTTAAATGTGTTGGAGAGGGATTCGTTTTCCTCACCCTGTCAGATTTTGTTCATTTTTATCTGCCTGGATCGAATTCACAGTCATGGAAGCGTCTTCTTGGTTCTATGATGTTGTTTGTGTAAATCTGTTTGGACACTGGAGCTTTGAGCTGACACGATCAATCCATATTTCTTCACAATATGAAGCTGTTGTATATCAGAGTTGGATGACTTGTGTTGTATATGATCAGGGGGATCCTCTAAACTCATGCCTACTCTATTGAGTTTGTATGTTTGTACGCGGGGACAGCCTGGTTACACGTACCTACATTACGTTTTGTCAGTGTAGCGGCTAATTCATATGAGTTCAGTCATAAAAAAGTACAATTGTTAAAAAAAGGTGTAGCACCAAACCCCAGCCCTAAACCTAACTAAAAAACCCAGCCCAAAATAAATGAGCAAATTGTACAAAACATTTAAAATTGTACAATTTCATAAAAATTGGCCACTAAATTAAAAAGTTATGAATTGGCATGCGATAGCATTGAAAAATATGCTACAAAAGCACATCAATAAAAGCAATACAAAGACTTAAAAATGTGTGCCTTTAAAATAGTACATGTACTCACAATTCACTGCTGTTTTTAGTTTAAATGAATACCAAAGGCAGTGAAATGGCAACTTTTCCAATGGTAAGGCGTTTAGTCTCACATATATCAGCTATTTAAATGGTTAGTTTATCCAAAAATAAAATGTATTTTTTTTAATTGCTCACCCTCATATCGTTTCAATCCCATGAGACCTTTTGTTCATCTCTGGAATACAAAGGATATTTTAGATGAAGTCCTAGAGCTCTCTCCTCCTCGATTGACAGCAATGGTCCAGAAAAGGAACCAAAAACATTGTCAAAACATCTCATCCAACTTTAGTGGTTCATCTGCAGTCATACAAAGCTCCAAGAACACTTTTGTGTGACACAAAAAAAAATTTAATTAAAATGTAAATACTTTTACATAAACTTTGTTCATGAATAATTATTTAATATTTAAACTTTTATACAGTTTTTTTTATTATTAATTTGACTTTTTTTAATTCATGTTGTATTTGTAGTGTTGTTTGTATCAGTTTGTAACGCAATTGGTTAATTTTCATGCGCAACATCGGAAACATAACTAGTTTGTGTTTTATCAGCTAATTAGCTATTTTGTACATATTCATACAAGTTTAGATGTACAAAAATTCTCCACCCCTATACCCATTGGGGGATAAGCAAATCGTACCAAATTGTATAAATGAGGTCATAACAATTCATACGAATTAGCCACTAAATCAAACAGTTACAAATTCTTGTGAGATAGCATTGGTAATTAGCTTAATACAAACATCAACATTTTCATCTTAAAATATTTATTGAAAACTTTGTGACTTACATAGTATAAGGCTACAAGAGTTAACATTAGTTAATTTAACTAAACTCACAATGTATAAAAAGGTATACTTAACTATGCCTATGTTAATGCCTAATAATGTCAATATTGTAGTCGTAATCTGATTACAAGTCATAATAATTTTATTAAATAAAGTTAATAACTAACAAAATTCTGCTCTATTTTTAAAACTAATTTGACATAGTAACCGCAATACATCTGTCATTTTATCAATGATAATTTTAATCTGCAACAACTAATATTTACTAACGAGACTTTGTTGTAAAGTACAACCTGTTGCTCTTTATAGTCCTTTTGCAATTACATGTGGTTGAAACATTTGTTTACTCTCAACATGTATGTACAATAAAGCAATACACTAAGTATACACTAAGTAACTTTTTGCAGCAATATAGTAATAATACTGTATGCCATGCTTCAGAACTTAATCACAACAAGAACATTTAATTATCATAAGTACAGCTATAATGCACACAGGCTCACTAAAATGAGACAAAAGAAGAACCAACCTGGTCTGGCAATGCTTGATTTCTGCTGCAGAAATGTATGGAAGAGCCAGAATTTTGGTATAAAAAAAATTATAAAAACATGGATCCATTCTGACTTGCATGAACAATAGAGGCCGTTGGTGGTGTAATGGTTTGAGGGAGATTTCATTGGCACACTGGGCCTCACACTGTAGTAGCAACTGAGCATCAATAATATGCTTGCTGACCATGTCCATCCTTTTATGACCACAGTGGGCCCGTCTTGTGACTTCCAGCAGGATAACTCTTGTCACAAAGCTCAAATCATCTCAAACAGTTTTTTGAGCATGATAATGAGTTCACTATACTCAAATGGCTCCACAATCACCAGATCTCAGTACAACAGACCACCTTTAATATTTGATTGTATGGGAGATTCACATCATGAACGTGCAGTTGATAAATGTACAGCAACTTTGTGATTTGGACCAAAAACTCTGAGAATTGGTTCCAGCACCTTTTTGAATCAGTGCCAATAAGAATTAAGGCAGGTTTGAAGGCAAAAACTAATTCTTAATCTACTATTGGTTATTAGGCTGATGTCCAAGCAAAGCAGTCTGTATCAGTATGTTACTCACATAAGGCCAGTGCATGCTTAAAGAAGATAATACAAGTTCTTTAGCTGCTATTATGTGTAAGGTTTAACATACTGTATGTGAACCCGGACCTAAAAAGCAGTCTTATATTGCACAAGTATATTTTAAGAAAAAGCTAAATTTTTGATTATGACAAGAAGTATTAACATTTGAACTAAGATTACCTTCCATGAAGGCGTTTTAGAAATTCCCTACACTGAGAAAAAATAAATAAATAAATAAATAATTTACCTGATAAAATCCTGATATGTTACTTTATTACATTGACAGTACATTCTGGTTTACTCCTTTCTTTACAACCATTAGGCAGGATTAAAGATGCCTGTTGTTATTGAATTAAGGTGGGTTCCTTAATCTGCCGCAGCACTGTCAAACATGTGAAACAAACTACATAAAAGAAGGTCTCACAGGCAAAAGAGTAAATGTGTGTTTTCTTAATACTACAATTAAACCAAAAGGCTGATGAAAACGCAGGATATTTTTTACAATATGTGATGTGCTGGACAAAATGCTATGTTTATACACAAAGTGGAGTGGGTGGTCAACCTACCAGACTATGTATGTTTATTTGACATTATAAAAACTTATGATCTGGATTTTGAAATGTTTCAGAGGTGAAAAATGGTACACAGCAACGTTTTGATATTAAATAAATCTTTGTTTTTAAGTAAAGATAAAGTGCTTAACAACATAACTTTACTTAGTATTACAAGATTTTGTTAATGATTAGAAAACATTTAAATATTGCTAGTAAATTAATCTAATATTACACTCTTTCCACTCAGATCATTTATTACATGTAGTCAATGTGTAAATATGTAAAAGTTGACTTAGGAAATGTTTGTTATCCTTGACGTTTAATATTACAATTTTAAAAATTATGGCAGGAAATGTATTAGATTTTACCACAAAAAAATAAATTTTTTATGTACTGTAAATATATCAAAACTCTTTTCTTTTTTTTATTAGTAATGTGCAATTGCTTTAAAAAAACTTTAAAGTTGCACTGGAAAAAAGCCTTCATTCATCCAATAAAAAATAAGGTAATGGTTCACATGCAAATTTTAACACTTGACACTAGAAAAAATAAATAATTTGTCTTAAACAATATTTTAATATCTCTGTGAGAACAATCTTTATGACCTGTTACAAAGCATATTTGTCTAGTTAAAGAAAGTGAATTAATTGAAATTCTCTTTTTGTTCTAAACAGGAAGATATAGCTTTAATCAAAACAACAATTCCAATGAAATGTTCATTCATCCAATTAAATAAAAGCAGGGTAATTGTTTCACATCTAAATTTCATCACTTGAGCCAATTAAAAATAATTCATTTGCTTTAAACAAAATTTTTAAGTCCATGCAAGCACACAGCATATTGAGGTTCTGTTTAATACACATGCACTGGCATGTGTGAGTAACCTAAAATTTTACATTGGTTAAAACAAATAATTCTTAGTTGAGCTCTTCATCAAAAACATTTAACTACTTTTTAAACATAAGATATATTGGCCGCACTTTATGTAGATGGTCTGTTTGTTGAATTGAAGTTACATTGCATCTACATCCTAACTAATTCTCATTAGATTATAAGTAGACTGTTAGGTTGGGGTTAGGGTTGGGGATAGGGTTAGGGTACTGGACATACTTGCAAAGATTCAGTCAGTTAAATGTTTGCTGAAGGAGCAGTATCAACACATATTAAGCAGGCAGTCTACTGAAACTCAATGGACCATCAAAATAAAGTTACCAACTTTACTTGAAAAATAAAACAAGTACTTTTAAACTGAAATGAAAGATACATTTTTAATTACTGCTTGGAAAAAAAACTCACAATATATTTTTTGATCCCTCAGATTTCCAGATTTCAATAGTCGTATCTCAGCAAAACATTGTCCTTTAACAAACGATGCATCAATATAATTTGTTTATTCAGCTTTTGAAAACCAGAATTGTGGGCACATCTAAAAAATCTCGGAGGCAGATGCTCGATCAAAAAAAAAAAAAACCCTATAGCAAAAGTAAAAAAAAATCGGCAACACTGCTACTTTAGCTCTCAAAAAAGTCTTTAATAGGCTATTACTCACACAATGTTTCGAACTACATGGTCTCCATCAGGTCAATATTCAGCTTTCGTACACAACAAAATTACTTTTGCTGCTTGTTCAAACTACTTATTTAAAATGAGCTGACACAAAATAATCATTATGCTTTTTTGGGACAACTTAATAGCCTTAGGCTACACACGCTCCACATGTCTGTTGTTATGGAGCCTTGATGCAGACAAATTCACGGCAGGTGTTTAGAATAGTTCTCTTTAAGCTAGCCTACATATTATGACTTCAATTAAAAATTATTTTTAGAATCTATTCGCTTTGAATTTCGTACCTGTACGTGTTCTGTTGTTCATGCAGGCTTAAATACCATGAATTATTTTGTAAGTTATTTCTTTAGTTTCATAGATTTAGTAGGACTATTCCAGGAATGAATTATTCCACTTTATAATCAATTATTTAAGTACAACCATAATTAAAACAAGGATATGCATTAATAAGACATAGTCATAGAAGCGAATTTGTAATTTGAATTATGTTTAGAGCTACTAGTTTAAAATAGGCTAACAGTCAGTTAAACTATATAGTATAAGATAACACACAGCTGCCTAAATAAATAGGGTAAAAAATACACAGTTGATCACTTAGGCCTATTACTGAAAGAAAAAAAGCACAAGAAAGAATGGTGCTTTTCACATCGCTTAGCTCACGTGCTCTGGCTGCTACAGTATATCAGTTCGTTATGCTCACTTATGTTACATAACTGCCCCCTGCTGGCCATTTATTTCTTGCGTTAGACCATGTTCTGCTTTATTGCATGTTCTGTTTACTGCGGAGACATGCATCATTTCTTTAAAGAGCCCCTATTACACATTGAAAAGGGTCATGTTTCGGTTTTATGGGTCTCCAACAACATACTGAAATGTATGCAAGGTCAAAAAACACGTTCATGGTCTTATAATATGCATTTATTTTTACCAAATTATCCCAGCGACTCCCATATGAATTGTTCAGCGATTCATTTGTTTCCAAACCCCTGCTTAGCGCAAAGCTAATCTGCGCTGATTAGACCGATGACAGCCTGTTGCGATTAGTTGACAGCATTTAGCGCGAGACAGTAAAATGCCCAGCATGGTTTATCAAGCCCCCGAGTCGCCAACATAAGTATAGGATCCGATCGCAGAGGACGCCCGAAACACGCTTCAAAGTAAACTTACTAACACCACAGTAAACAGTACCTGGTTCTCAACAGTGTTATTCAAACACCTCAGCGTCGAAAGCAGTGCAGTTAAACACAAGCTTATTGCTTATGTTAAGTATGACACACATTCAGTTTTAATCCACACAGCAGCAAAAGCAGAACTATTCTGAACCTTGACCGCTGCACGTGTGCAGGATCAGCTAACGGTGGCCATAGCAATGACAAATGGCAGTGGAACGAGCTCACGAAAGCATTTAAATCTGTAAACAAAGCAGCATGCGTCGCCTTTACAACGTTGCATAAGACGCGATATGAGAATATAAAGAGTTAACCTGATACAGTACACGCGGTTACTAGTAACAAAACATGTAGATCATTTCTATTTGCAATAATTGCTGTGGCACCTCGTCCGTGAACAGCTATATGTTCTAAGTGCTTACCTGTACTCTGCTTATCTAAACGATCACATCCCCAGCCGGGAGGTTGTAGCATCCTCTGTCCTCTGACAAGCTATCTCTGCGGGCTCCTTCTCTCCATTCGCAAGCCTCTTCCAGCGTTCAGCACCCTACCGGTGTACCTAATAATTTGTCCTTATTTTGCCTGCACCCCTGGTGTCTTGTCTGTCCATTACAAGATGGAGGCAGAAACTAAGCGTGCAGATTTCTGAACGACTCCTTTCTCTCACACTTCCAATAATATCCAGGTAAACACAGCGTCTTCATGAGCATCTTGCTGCTGTGTTAGTGGGCGAAGCCGCAGGTTTGAATTTTGCCGGGTCTGCGCGCGCAACCATTATGTTTCGCGACGACGTCACGCCGAAACGGCTGAAGATTTGTTATCAAGACGATTCATTTAAACCACTATGAGTCGACTCTTTTATAGATGAATCAATAGTTTTAAAAACTGTCCACTTTCAGATTTAAGCTTTAGCTGGATATTTCACTTCACTAAGAGCTGTGTTACACACTACATGGAAGTTTATTTTCAAAAACCCATAATAGCGGCTCTTTAAATCACTCGGTCATTCAGTAGCCATATATGTATGTTCAATCCACTTAATTTTGTAAAAACAATGAAGCTCACTTAATCGATTTGTATTAGGACAACATAAAGGAACTGTGTGGATCCCAGCATTTTTTTTTACAGTGTATGATGTGTAAATCTCAATTAAAAAAATTATTTAATACATAATTAAATAATTATAATTAATAATTATTTAATTATGTTTTTAAATAATTAATTTAAAAACATAATTTTATATGAGATTGGAACAACATGCAAAAAAGGCTTTTCTTCAATTTTTTGTCTTCTTTCTAGTCCAAATATCTAAAAATTATATCAAGAAGCATTTTCTAGGCAAGCAAAACATAATGTCTTGTTTTCAGAAATAGTATGCCAATATTAACTGTGTTTTTCCTTAAAACAAGAAAAAATACCTGCCAATTGGGGTAAACAAAATAATCTTTACCCCATTGACAGATTATTTAGCTTGTTTTAAGGAAAAACTCGCTTAATTTTGATAAATTATTTCTTAAAACAAGACAATATGTTTTGCTTGTCAGGAAAATGCTTCTTAATTTAATAATTTTTAGATATTTGGACTAGAAACAAGATAAAAAATTAAGTAAGAATTTTATTTTTTTTATTTTTTTTGCAGTGCAGTGCAGTTCATTATTGAGCAAACTATATCTTTAAAGAACCCACAATGCATTGCTGGAGCTGGTGCTCTGTTCTCAAGAAGCTTCTTTTATTTTTTGCTTTCTTTTTCGAAGAAAGGCAATTCCAGGTAACATTAAATGAAATAATAAATTCAGGAATCATGTTGTCTTGTCCCTGAACACGAGCTTGACATTCAGATGAGGACACTTCTCGCGTTCAGTCTGATGAAGTGGATGTAATGTGTGTCTGGGTGGTTTAGCGTGTGCAAGACTGAAGGAAATGGATGAGGGTGAATGACACAGTTTTCTGATAAAGTGAGGACATTGAGTTTGAAAGAGGCCTCTGACTCATGTCTCTCTCATTTCCTCTGTTTTTTTCTTCTCCCTCTTTTCTCTTTCAACGTCTATCTGGGCTGAACAGTTCCTCAGTCAGTTTTTTATGGCTACTTTGTCCTCACCCAGACCATGCCCTCCTGCGTTTGATGGCTCTGTTCCTCTATTACGGTCTGTGTTGATGACTGTGTCCATTGACATTGCTCTGTGCTGTAAAGTGAGGACACATTGATGGTCACATTGATCATTTCACACACATGGGGCAATAGCTGCTGCTTTGAGCTTATAGGAAATAGCACACAATAAGATCTAATGTGTGATCATTCATTTTGAATGTAATATGAAACGAGCAGGTAACATATATGATTTTTAATTATTTATTATATTTTATTTGATCTGATTATTTAAACAGAAAGTTTATCAATCATTTAATTATTAAGCAATTTTCTTTTCGGCTTAGTCCCTTAATTAATATGGGGGTCGCCAAAGCGGAATGAACCGCCAACTTATCTACAGGGTTTCTACAGATATCGTAATGTCAAATTTAAGACTTTTAAAGACCTTTTTAAGACCCTTAAGTAGTAAATTTAAGACCTATATGACAATATCAAAAACACGCATACACATAAAGAGAAAATACAAAATCACAAAATTAGTGGTAAAATAAATGTATTCAAATTGAACAGTATTAAAGACAGGTTGGATGCACCATTGAACTACAGAAAAAACAAACAAACATCTTAAGTCTGATTTATACTTTCGCCTGGCGTCACATCGCACACCTCACGAAATGGATGAGGCTTTTATACTTGAGACATTCGCCATTAAGATATTCTTTTAAATGACAGGGGCCGGTCAAAAGAAACAGACAGTAAAATCAGACGGATAAACAGAAAAGTAGAAAGTTTCCGGAACTGGTCATATCATTAATATCAAATATTTTTATAATCATTTAAGATTTTAAATCTTTTTTTTTTTTTTTTTTTATCAAAATGATGCATCACTTGCATTTGTTCATATCTCGGACAGTTCTACCTATTAAAGTTAAATATTAATGGCAACAGAACTTGAGTTGCTCTACAATTATATTTTTTTATTATGGCAAGAATAAAAACAAAAACAAACAATATATGATCACGCATGGATGGATCATAAAGAAGATGTGTGTACAGTCATACCCGTTTCAGACAAAATCTCTTTAAATTGTTTCATATTTAACTTAAATCAAACACGGCGCCGCGCGAACTGTTCACTCGAGTCTCAAAACATTACATGAGCTTGGCCAGCCGAAACCATGTCGCGAGCACCCAAAGCGAACATCCGAAAACACAGTGATGACGTCACATTCGCCGCGCGCATGGAGTTCAATAGCAGAGAGCTAATTGGCTATTGCATGTCAGCCTCATGTGTAGTTGTGATACCGCAAATTACAATTGGAATAGTGAAATGTAGAACTACAACACCACGAAAACCAAACAACAGCAACAAAAAATAATTTAAATAAGCATTACATATAGCGTTTCATAGACATCGGAAAATTAAGACCTGTGCATAAATATTTAAGACCTAGAACAGCGAATTTAAGACTTTTTAAGGCCTTAAATTTTGATTTTTAAATTTTAGGCTTTTTAAGACTTTTTAAGACCCCGCAGAAACCCTGTATCTACCATATGTTTTATGCAGATCTGTACACACTCATTCACACACATACACTACAGACAATTTAGCTTACCCAATTCACCTATAGCAGATTTTTTGGACTTGTGGGAGAAACCTGAGTACCCGGAGGAAACCCCACACGACCGCAGAGAGAACATGCAAACTCCACACAGAATTGCCAACTGACCCAGCCGGGGCTCAAACCATTGACCTTGTTGCTGGGAGGCTATTTTGCTACCCACTGCGCCACCAAGCTGCCCAGCTTAAGCAGTTATCATCATTAATAATTCATTGTAATAGGAAAACGTGTGACCATGTAGAAAATAAATACAGCAGAGAAAAATTTGTATTGAACATGTTACCATTTTTTTAGAAAACACAGTTCTAAAGAGGCCGTTGACTTTTGCCCGGATGTTGGTAACAACGAAAGAATGCCATATATGCAAATAAAACAAATCAAATTAGTTTACAAATTAAGTTATGCATAATAAAATGAAATGACACAATAAAGTGAGAAGTATTGAACACATGAAGAAAGGAAAGTGTAGAAAGGCAGTGAAAGCCCAGACAGCAGCTGAAATTTCTCAGTAGTTAATCAGCAACCCTCTGCCCTTTGTCATTGTATCAGCTATACTTCAGTCCAACATCTACATTAGCAGGATGATGAAGATGAAACCAGGGTGGACATTTCAGTGTAACAATGATCCAAAACGCAGCCAAGGAAACTCTCAAATGCTTTCAGAGAATGAAAATCAAGCTGTAGAATGGCCCAGCCAATCACCTGACTTAAATCCAATAGAGAATACAAAATAAAGATCAGATTTGGTAGGCGAGACCCAAAGAACCATCAAGATTTTAACACACTATTGAAAAACTCACACCCGATCAATGGATGTGACTTCATTCTCCATATGAGAGGCGTCTTTAAGCTGTCATCACCAAAAAAGCCTTTTATATAAAGTATTACATACGTTGCAGTAGTTCAGTACTTTCACCTTGTGTCACTGATATGTTCAATACGTATGTTCCCCACTCTAAATATGTATTGATGTTTACATTCATGTGAATATTTTTAATATATAAAGTGTGCACAATATCCTTAAAAAATGAAACAAACTAATTGCTAATATCTGCATTTGTTTCTGAAATTAAATATTCTGTGATATTTTGATAGATTAATTATTACGGAATATTTTAATTACAAAATATAGTATAATGTAAATAAGATTTTAGTTTTGAGTTATATTTTTATTTTCAGCAAGTAATACTATTATTTTCTGAAAGCTGAAAAAAAATACAGAACTCAAAACTAAAATCTTTTTTACGTGGTGATATATTTTGTAATACAGATATTTCAAAATTTTTAAAGACCCTTCTAGGGGACCCTTTATGCGATTCTTGAGTCCTCTATTGCTCTGTTAAGGGCAATCCACATGCTTGACATGTTCACCTTTCCTGGTAATTGCCTCTTACGTGATACATCCACTTTCTTTCAGTTGGCAATACTGCTGAGAACATACAGTTTGCTAAGTACAAGTAAATGTTGTTCTTTAGCTTTTCTGTGATAGCCTGGCATGGTCTTTGAGGGTCTCTTGAGATGAAGCCCAGTAGTTTAACAGTAGAAGTGGATATGTGTCAAATGGTTGTACACAATACAGTTTCAACAGCTCCACTGAGTCAAAGCTAGGATGTGCTGTAAGTTGTCAGTATCAGTTCTGGCAGCCTCTGGACTGTCTATCCACTAGATAGTATGAGGTAATGTTTTGCTGTGTAAAAGCAACAGGATATAAAAAACTGCAGTGTTGTGAGAATTCAAAACGACCAACAACCAATAGCAAACTTTTATTAGAGTTATGTACAGTTGCATGCAATATTATGACAGTAGTATTTTTTTTTTCCTTGAATGAATGATAATGGCAGATTTTTTTTAATAAACAAAGGACAAGTTATCCTAAAATAAAATTGAAAAATGCTGTTAATTTACACCCCCCAGGCCATCCGCATGCAACTTTCTTCAGAAAATTATTTATTTATTTATTTATTTATTTATTTATTTATTTATTTATTTATTTATTTATTTATTTATTTATTTATTTACTTACTTACTTACTTATTTGGTCCAGAAACCTTGGGATCGTCTCGTCGCTGGTCTTGGATCGCATCAGTGGCACTGCATAGTCTGAGGGTCTCGAGATGAGTACCCCCAGGTGGAAATACAGAATAAGGAGAATAATTAGCGTAGCTGCTGTTCATAGTGTATATAAACAAGAAGCAAAATGGTGTGTGGGGCACATCATGCGTCATACCGCTATGTAATGCACTGAGTGTATGCTTTGCTAAAAAGATAGGTCTTTAATCTAGTTTTGAAGAGTGAGAGTGTGTCAGCCTCGGACATTATCAGGAAGGCTATTCCAGAGTTTAGGGGCCACAAATGAGAAGGCTCAACCTCCTTTACTCGATTTTGCTATTCTAGGTACTACAAGAAGCCCTGAGTTTTGAGATCTTAAAGAGCGGGTTGGATTGTAGCGAGACAAGAGGTTGGTTAGATAAACAGGAGCTAGATTATTTAAGGCTTTATAGGTAAGAAGCAATATTTTAAATTCAATACGAAACAACAGGCAGCCAGTGTAAGGAGGATAAAATTGGGGTGATATGATCATATTTTCTAGACCTGGTAAGAACTCTGGCAGCTGCATTTTGTACTAGCTGAAGTTTGTTAATAGAGGATGCTGGGCAACCAGCAAACAGAGCATTACAGTAATCCAGCCTAGAAGTCATGAAAGCATTAACTAGCTTTCCTGCATCTGAGATGGATAGCATACTTCACAATTTAGCAATATTTCTTAGATGAAAGAAGGCAGTTTTTGTGACATGGGATATATGATTTTTAAAGGTTAAATTGCTGTCTAATATGACACCCAGATCTTTTATAGTAGAGCTAACTCTAACTTTGTATCCCTCTAGTTGCAGGTCGAGTTGTGAGAACTGCTGTGTACAGGATTTAGGCCCAATAAGTAATAATTCTGTTTTGTCTGAGTTTAAGAGAAGAAAATTGTTGGTCATCCAGTCTTTAACATCTTTAATACACTCAGTTAGCTTAGACAGTTTAGACATCTCATCCGGTTTAGTTGAAATGTATAATTGAGTATCATCTGCATAGCAGTGAAAACTGATCCCGTGTTTTCTAATAATGTCCCCCAGGGGAAGCATGTATATTGTAAACAGCAAAGGGCCTAAAACTGATCCTTGAGGGACCCTGTACTTTACCGGCCTTACTTGTGAAAGTTGTCCATTAATATTCACAAACTGGTAACGATCAGCTAAGTATGACCTAAACCATTGAAGAGCCTGTTCTTGGACACCTGTAGAATATAAGCGGTCTATGAGAATATTGTGATCAATGGTGTCAAAAGCGGCGCTAAGATCTAGTAGAACTAATAGTGAGATGCACCCTTGGTCAGCAGCTAAGAGTAAATCGTTGGTTATTTTCACTAATGCGGTTTCTGTGCTGTGATGAGGCCTGAAACCTGACTGAAACACTTCAAAAATATTGTTCATCTGCAGAAAGGAGCATAATTGGGTAGAAACAACTTTTTCTAGTATTTTAGACATAAACGGAAGATTTGAAATAGGCCTATAATTAGCTAAGTTGCTGGGGTCCAGTTGTGGTTTCTTAATAATACGTTTAATAACAGCTAGCTTGTAAGGATTTGGAACATGGCCTAAAGCTAAAGAAGAGTTGATAACGTTAAGGAGAGGTTCTCCTATAACAGGGAGCAGCTCTTTCAGTAATTTTGTTGGAATTGGATCTAACATACACGTAGCTGGTTTAGAACTATTTATAACTTTATCTAGCTCTTCCTGTTCTATGATTTTAAAGCATTGTAGGTTATTTTGATTCAGTGGAATGTTTACTGGATCTGGAGTATAAGGTGGTGCAGAAAGTTTAACATCTTCTATTTTCTGTCTAAAG
>CAIGQZ010034880.1:4436085-4454011 GCA_903798205.1 Danio tinwini
TAACTAACTAACTAACTAACTAACTAACTAACTAACTAACTAACTAAATAAATAAATAAATAAATAAATAAATAAATAAATAAATAACTTGTTAAAGTAAAATAATATGCATAACATTTTAAGTGTGAGTTAAGTGTTATTTAGCGTTATTTTCAAACGACACATCCGCCTGAATCTAGTTCAGCTTTGGCTGTAAACAGAAACCTTCTCTTTCCAATCAGACTGGTAGTGTGGAAGGGCTGGGGTTATTTTCATTAGATTTTGCCGGCGGGGCTCGACTGAAGGCTCATCTCTTTTGTATTTTTCCCTCTTCCTGCTAACGGTAGCCTGTGGAGAGGTCACGCTAGCTCAACAAACACACGCTCTGTCTGAAAACGGGCCAGCGTTCACATTCGGATGTGTCCCACTGTAATACTACGCTCGCTTTTCCAGTGATTGATTGGACAGGGTGGTTATTTTGGCGTTTAGCGGCTGAACAGCTGGACATCTCTAATTGGATATTTATGGTATTATTCGATGTTCCAGACCACAGCAAACCCAGAGCAGTCATGCAAAGTTTGAACGCACTCTGGAGTCGCTTTCATCACAGTATTTTTGAACTCATAGAAATGTGAAGAACAGGTTACTCACCAACTGACCAAATGAAATAGGTTTAAGTCGTTATGTAGGAGGTCACTTTGTACATTTCTGTGAAATGAGTAGCGATTACAGTTTTATTTTATTTTTTTTTTGATGAAGCAATGAAAATGTTACATAACAATAATGATAAAAAGCAGAAACATAATGTGACAACTACTGCGCCTGCATGCAGACATTGTTTATGTATGTACAGTATGTATTTATCTATTTATTTATTTATTTATTTATCTATAATTGCTTCATATATATATATATATATATATATATATATATATATAATAAAACTATAAAAAATAATAAAACCTGAAAAACAAATTCATATTTTGCAATACAAACAGGCTGAAAAAAAGATTACCCATGTCAATTTTTAATTGAAACATATTTTTTCCACACATTTTTAAACATACTCATTTTTATAACTAGTTTCTAAAAAAAAATCTGACAAAATTGTCTTTGCATGGTACATATTATTTTTCTAGTTATTTTGCTAGAGTTAGTATTCATCTTAAAGGGACAGTTCATGCAAAAATAAAACTTTGCTCAATATTTACTTACCCTCAAGTGGTTCCATATCTTTATGACTTTCCTTTTTTCTGTTTAACACAAAAGATGATAATTTGAAAAATGTTAGAAACCTGTAACCATTGACTTCCATAGTAGGGAAAACAAATACCATGGAAGTCAATCATTACAAGTTTCCAACATTTTTCTAAATATATTTTGTGCTCAACAACAACAACAACAAAAAGAAACTCAAAAAGCTTTGTTGCAGCGAATTGTAAGTAAATAATAACTGACTTTCAGTTTTGAGTTAACTATCATTTTAAAGTGTTTATATTTAAAAGTAAAAATGACATTTTAAGTCAGTTTAAAAGCTTAAATACACTGTAAAACCCAACAGTCAACTTTATCAAATGAAATGAGTGTAGTTAACTCAAAATTTACTCAAAGTTAAAGAGCCCCTATTATACATTAAAAGGGTCATATTTCGGTTTTATGGGTCTCCAACAACAGGCTGATATGCATGCAAGGTCAAAAAACACTTTCATAGTCTTATAATATGCATTTATTTTTACCTAATTATCCCAGCACGTAAAATGCCCAATGCGGTTTATCAAGCCCCCGGGTCGCCAACACTGGTATTGGATCCAATCGCAGAGGATGCCCGAAACACGCTTCATAGTAATCTTACTAACACCACAGTAAACAGTACCCGGTTCTCAACAGTGTTATTCAGACACCTCACGCCTGAAAGCAGTGCAGTTAAACAACACAAACGCATTTAAACCCGTAAACAAAGCAGTATGCGTCGCGTTTTCAACGTGGCATTAGACGAGATATGGGAATATAGTGTTAACCTGATAAAGGGTTACAAGCGGTTACAAGTAACAACACAATTAAATACATACTTTACAAGCTAGAGAAAACAAGGAGGCAGCTATTTACTTACACTTATGAAATATGTTATGGGCCAGGTCTGATTTCATTAATTATCTTTCATTTTGGAGCTTTTCTCCCTTCTCAGCTGTAGATCATTTCTATTTGCAATCATTGCTGTGGCACCTCTTGCGTGTTATATGTTCTCAGGGTTTACCTGTACTGTGGTTTGCCTAACGATCACATCCCCATCCTGGGGGTCTGACAAGCTATCTTTGCGGGCTCCCATCGCCTTTCCAGTGCTGTGCACCAGCCCGAAGTCCAGCATGCCTTTGTTTGACTTGTACCTAATAAATTATCCTTATTTTGCATGTGTTACACCAAATTCTGTGACCATCATATCTGTGACCCTAGTAGGCGCTGTTCTTACTGTTTGGCTTGAACTCGCTCCTACAGCATACTCTCACATTAATGCACTGGAATGAACTGCTTAATACTAGTATCTATAAAACAAAATGGAGGAAGAAACTAATCCATGAGCTGTGTACTGAAAGTTCATTGTAAACGTGTAGATTGCTGAAGCACTTCTTTCCCTCACACTTCAAATAATATCCAGGTAAGCATAGCGTCTTCATAACTCATGACTTCAGGATCTGTTTGTCTTTGCTGCTGTGTTAGTGGGCAGGGCCGCAGGTTTAAATTTTGTGGGTCTGCACGCGCAACCATTGTTTCAAATCGACGTTACGCCAAAACGACTAAAGACTCGTTATCAAGACGATTTATTTAAACCACTATGATTCGACTCTTTTTTTAGATGAATCAATAGTTTTAAAAACTGTCCACTTTCAGATTTAAGCTTTAGCTGGATATTTCACTTCACTTAGGGCTGTACGTGTTACACACTACATGGAAGGTCATTTTCAAAAACCCATAAAAGGGGCTCTTTAATTTGTTAACTCATTTGAAAAGAGAAGACATTTGAACTCAATGTTGAAGGTAATGAGTTATTTAAATACCTCATTACTTCAACTTAAATGGATTATGTTCAAAATACTTTTTTAATATTGATTAGTTTTTTCACTCAAATGGTTTGTTGCAAACGGTTTCCTCAAACAGTTCCCTTAACTGATTTGGTTTTACCAATGCAATCTCACGGCAATTCGGAACGTTTTGATTTAGTGGCTAATTCGAATGAATTCGTACGATCTAATTCGTACAAGTTTGTACGATTTGCTTATCACCCAATGACAGGTGATAAGCCCCTGGGGTTAGGGGTGGGGCTAGGTCCCATGCCTCCTTTTTAAAATCGTACGTTTTCGTAAGACTGAATGAATTTGTACGAATTAGCCACTAAACTGACAAAACGTAAAATACTTACGTTTTCTCGTGAGATCAGGCTGGGTTTTACAGTATTCAGGTTTGAGTTTTTTTACTGAAGGGGACGTAGGACAACAGAGTTAAGGATCTAATTGCAGGTTTATTCAAGAGAGTTGTGATAATGGTCAGAACAGGAGCCAACGGCACATGCAGTGAAATCCATAGCATAGTCATTAACAAACAGACAAGCAACGTTAAACAAGGCAAGACAAGGGAAACGCATTGTAAAGTAAACAGTTTACAAAACTCAGCACAGGTGTGTATGTGTGTGTGCCATTAATATAGTCCTTGAATCAGTTTATGAATAGCTTCAGCTGTGTGTCTTTGCAATCAGCGGAAAACAGGGACCGGTGTGTGCAAGGTGCATGTTGGCAGTAGCAGTTCTTTAATGTGGTGTGTGTGTAGTTCTCCAGTGATCCGCAAGGATTAGATCACTGGAGATTGTGACAAGTTTGTTCTGTAGCCAATTTAAAAACAGAAAAAAAATAATAATAATAAAAATAATAAAATAAATGAATAAATAAATAAATAATTAAATTAATACTACTATATATATATATATATATATATATATAATTATATATAATTAATAATACTAATATTTAAAAGGTCATTAAGTATAATTAGTACTTTATTTCACTCATAACATAATGCATTACATTTCTCCTTGTGGGCGGGGCCTGTCTCCTGCTCCACTCTAATGCAGGCCACTAGATATGCAGTCTTCAAAGGCAGCCTTCAATTTTTGCTTCTTCATGCTTTATCTCACTTTCTCCACATACAAATCATCACGTCCCCATCTAATGCTAAAGACCACCTCTTATTACCGTCCTGTTCCTCCACTGCCCCAACAGAATTTCACCTCTGGTTCATCGCGAGACGCTTCAGAGAAACATGTAATTATTTTCTTTCGCCCTCCCCAAGATCAAAGCAAACGTGTGTGATTACAGCGAGCCGGAGCTCTTTGAAGATGCTACATGTGTATCAGTTTAGGTGGTGTGTGTGTGGGGGGGTACAGAAAGTGGTCCGCTTCGACTCCTCTGTGGCCTGAGCCTGTCAGTCACCCGCACTTCATTCACTCCTACTGTTTGCTTTTCAGTTCTCTGATGGAATATACAGTGTGTTGCTTTTATTCTGTTTAAAGAAAAAGCCTAGAGTTATTTTTTAAGTATTGTGTGGTCTTTTTTGGCTTTATTTATTTAGATTGGAAGAATGGGGTGAGACTCTGATGTGATGAGAGACAGAGGTATACTTTATGTATATGCTGGTATTAGAAAGCTGCATTGGGGTAATTCGTGAAGTATAATTTGGTGACTGGTTTCAGTGTGGATAGACACATTGATCCATGCCAGAGATATTGGTTGCATTAGAAATCAGTGATTGAGATTTGTAATACATTTGTTAGTAAGCACACAATTCGTTAAGATTTGTAATACTTTTTTAGCAAGTACACATAAAATAAAATAAAATTCAATTCAATTCAATAAATAATAGATATAAATTCTAATAAATTCTAATAAAAAGAAATAAAACAAAACAATAAAATAAATTAAATTCAAATAAAATGAAATAAAATAATAAAACAAAACCGAATTAAATTAAATTAAATTAAATTAAAACACAAAAAAAAAATTAAATAAATTGAAATAAAATTAAATAAAACTAAATGATATATTAAAATAAAACAAAATAAAATAAATTAAATTAAATAATAAAATAAAAAACTAATAAAATAAACAAAACAAAATAAATTAAAATAAAATAAAAAAATAAAATGAAATAAAATAAAATAAAATGAAATAATAAAACAAAATAGAATAGAATAAAATAACAATAAAATATTACAATAAAACAAAACAAAGCAAAATAAAAAAAATAAAATGGAACAAAATAAATTGAAAAAAAAAAAAATAATAAAAATAAATTCAAATAAAATGAAATAAAATTATAAAACAAAACCAAATAAAATTTAATTAAATTAAACTAATTAAATTAAACAAATTAAAATAAATAAAAGTAAATATTTAAATAAAACTAAATGAAATAAATTAAATTAAATTAAATTAAATTAAATTAAATTAAATAATAAAATAAAATAAAAAACAAATAAAATAAACAAAAAGAATACATTTAAATAAATTTAAATAAAATAAATTAAATTAAATTAAATTAAAAATGAAATGAAATGAAATAAAATTAAATTAAATAATAAAACAAAACAAAACAAAACAAAACAAAACAAAACAAAACAAAACAAAACAAAACAAAACAAAACAAATAAAATAAAATAAAATGAAACAAAATAAATTGAAATAAAACAAAATAAATCAAAATAAAATCATAAAATAAATTGACAGAAAATTAAATGAAATAATGAAATGAAATGAAACAAAATAAATTTAAATAAAATAAAATTAAAACATTAATTAAATAAAATAAGATAAAATATATGACATAATAGATTTTAAATTTTAAAGTTCAGTTTTACATTTTTTTTAAAACAGTTTAAGGTCAAAATTATTAGCTCCTTTAAGCTATATATTTTTGATAGTCTACAGAACAAACCATCATTATACAATAACTTGCCTAATTACCCTAACCTGCCTAGTTAACCTAATTAACCTAGTTAAGCCTTTAAACGTCACTTTAAGCTGTTTAGAAATGTCTTGAAAAATATCTAGTCAAATATTATTTATTGTCATCATGGCAAAGATAAAATAAATCAGTTAATAGAAATGAGCTATTAAAACTATTATGTTTAGAAATGTGTTGAAAAAAATCTCTCCATTAAACAAAAATTAGGGGAAAAAATAAGCAGGGGGGGTTAATAATTCAGGGGGGTTTAATAATTATGACTTCAACTGTAGATGGATGGATGGACGGATGGATGGATGAATGGATGGATGGATGGATGGATGGATGGATGGATGGTTGGTTGGTTGGTTGGTTAATATATTTATTTAATTTTATTCCATGAAATTTATTTGTCTGGAACCCTACCAAAGAGAGATGTACTCACGACCAAAGTGAGATGTATTTATACCAAAATTGCCAAAAATATAGCAGAAAGGTACTTACATTGGTGCTTACAATATTTATTAGACAGTAGATAGCAAAGTCTGGCATTATAATTTCATTTCCTTATCCGCAGATTTTGCCATTTGCTTTCTTCCACCTCTCATTTATATTAAAATCTGCCCTTCAAATCGCTATTCTAGGATATTACGCTCATGATGGGCTTTCATTTGTAACCATAGAAGGCTTATGTCAACCGACAAGCAGACAAGCGTGCTGTCTGCTCAAATAATGAATGAATACATTTGGTGGAAAGGGCTATTACAATTCCTCAGACTTTTTATATTTCCATATAGTGTTACACTATCGTTAGCACTCTCATTTAGCTTAATGTCGGCTGAGGGGAGCGAGTGGCCAAGTTAAGCTCTGACTGTTGTTTCTGAGGTATGGATGTGCACCATGCATGCAGAGCGAGAGATGAGGCCGTCTCGTCTGGACGGCTCAGACACACAGCTGTGGTCAGCCAAGCGTCCCGTCGCATAAGGACACGAACCCACATTTCACTTCGAGAGGGGAGGGAGAGCTTGAAGGACAGAGAGAGGGAGACAGATTGAATCAAAAAAGATGCTGGTCATTTATAATTGCACATTTTGAGAGACTGGTCAACCACAAAGGACGGTGAGGTCAGTCTGTGAAACTGTCCTGCATCTGTCTGATTTCGCAAATCAAGATGATGACGCATCAGATTTGCATAGCTCAATCTCAGCCCACTGGAATTTGTAGAGTAAATACTGGTCAGAATGCCAGATAAAATCCTTGCACAACTGAATCTGCCCCCTGCATTGAATCATGAATCATTAAAGGGGACCTATTATGCTCCTTTTTACAAAATGTCAAATAAGTCTCTGATGTCCTTAGAGTGTGTATGGAAAATCTCAGCTCAAAATACCCCACAATATATTTTTTAAGCTCTTTAAGAACTGCCACTTTTAGGCTTTGAACCAAATTGTGCTATTTTGGTTACTGTTGCTTTAAATTAAAATGAGATTGTGCTCCCTCCGTTTTTTATGCTAATGAGGGAGATCTCCATTAACGGGTGGGACTTTTCCTCTTCAATGGCATATACAAAGGGTGAATGCCGATCAAAATGTTTCTGCTTTTAATAACTTTTAATAAATTAATAACTTTGACACTAAAATAGTTCATATTCTCCAGCCAGCTGCTTTTTACTTTTTTTAGTTGGCTCGTAATAAACAGAAAAGCCAGATCATGTTGCAAGTCAGCTGCATGTTTTCTCTTGAGAAATAAACAGTGATGTAATTCTGCCAGTATAAAAACAAACATTGTGAATCCCGATGTTGATGCAGGCAGTGGCGCACTTATGTTTTGCTTTTCACAATACAGAGAGTACTGTTTTCCCTCCTTGTAAATCTCACATTTGATGATGGACCACAGGTTCTCTATGGGGTTCAGATCAGGTGAACAAGGAGGCCATGTCATTAGTTTTTCTTCTTTTAGACAGTTTCTTGCCTGCCACGCTATGAAGTACTTGGACGCATGTGATGGAGCATTGTCCTGCATGAAAATCACGTTTTTCTTGAAGGATGCAGACTTCTTCCTGTACCATTGCTTAAAGAAGTTGTCTTCCAGAAACTGGCAGTAGGACTGGGAGTTGAGCTTGACTCCATCCTCAACCCGATAAGACCCAACAAGCTCATCTTTGATGATACCAGCCCAAACCAGTACTTCACCTCCACCTTGCTGGCGTCTGAGTCAGACTGGAGCTCTCTGCCCTTTACCGATCCAGCCACGGGCCCATCCATCTGGCCCATCAAGACTCACTCTCATTTCATCAGTCCATAAAACCTTAGAAAAATCAGTCTTGAGACATTTCTTGGCCCAGTCTTGACGTTTCAGCTTGTGTGTCTTGTTCAGTGGTGGTCGTTTTTCAGCCTTTCTTACCTTGGCCATGTCTCTGAGTATTGCACACCTTGTGCTTTTGGGCACTCCAGTGATGTTGCAGCTCTGAAATATGACAAAACTGGTGGCAAGTGGCATCTTGTCACCTGCACGCTTGACTTTTCTTAGTTCATGGGCAGTTATTTTGCACCTTGGTTTTTCCACACACTTCTTGTAACCCTGTTGACTATTTTGAATGAAACACTTGATTGTTCGATGATCACGCTTCAGAAGCTTGGCAATTTTAAGAGTGCTGCATCCTTCTGCAAGATATCTCACTATTTTTTACTTTTCGGAGCCTGTCAAGTCCTTCTTTTGACCCATTTTGCCAAAGGAAAGGAAGTTGCCTAATAATTATGCACACCTGATATAGGGTGTTGATGTCATTAGATCACACCCCTTCTCATTACAGAGATGCACATCACCTAATATGCTTAATTGGTAGTAGGCTTTCGAGCCTATACAGCTTAGAGTAAGACAACATGCATAAAGAGGATGATGTGGTCAAAATACTTATTTGCCTAACAATTCTGCACTCCCTGTAATTATCAAAGTAATTACCAAAATTTAAACGGCTGCATCATTTTCATGGTTTTCACTACTTGTCAGTCATTGCAATTTCAAGTGAAACTCTTATTTATATGAAATTGTAGCTTTGCAAAGCCTAAGTAGTCGATAGTCCTAAACATTTTACCATACAATTCTGAATGTATTGCACAAGACATCTGCAGCCATTTACTTCTGTTCATTGTAACCACTCAAAGCTCCATTATAATCAATGGAGCTCTACCATGTATGATGAATCTCTTATTTATGTAGTTTCTACATGCTTCTGTTTTTATAAGTAGTCTAGAACAGCACTGAACAAAACAGTTTGTTTTGACTAATAAGTAGATTTTGACTAAGTTCAACACCTCCTAAACATTAATGGGAATAACTGCTTTATCTGTGATTCACGGCATTGCTCTGCTCTACAAAAAAATAAAAATAAAATAAATTGTCACAAATGGAAAGCTTTTTGTAATGGTGTTTTTCACAGACACATACTATAATAACAATTCTGTTTTGTCAGTGTGTCATTTTTACAATTGAGCGTTGAGAGTGTGTTAACTTTTGAGTGTTTCTATTGAGTGTATTTGCTATTTTGCACCTTGAACTATTAATATAATGTTAAAAAGCATACACATTTTGGATAATCTTCACAAAGAGTGCACTAATAGTTACTTCCAAATAAGTAGTGATTTAGCATTATTTCAGCAAACCCAAATCAATACTTGTATGGAATGGCAATGTACAGTCTAAATAAACTCCATCTTAATAAATCAAATGAATTAAATTGTTTTCTGTCATGCATTCTTGTATAAAAAATATTGTTTCAGTTATGATCATGCCATGTTATGAAAGTGTGACTAGCTTTGATTAGCATATAAATGAAACCACATAAAGGACTCCACTCTACCTATATGAATATAAAATTTAAAAAAAAGAAAAGCATTTGTGAGGTGGCACGCTACCGCAGTGGGTAGCACTGTTGCCCCACATCAACAAGGTCGCTGGTCCGAGCCTCGGCTGGGTCAGTTGGCATTTCTGTGTGGAGTTTGCATGTTATCCCAGTGTTCGTATGGTTTTCTCTGGGTGCTCCGGTTTCCCAATTCCAAAGACATGTGCTATAGGTGAATCGTGTAGGCTAAATTGTCCGTAGTGTATGTTTTTGAATGAGAGTGTATGGGTGTTTCTGAGTGAAGGGTTGCAGCTGGAAGGGCATCCACTGCTTAAAGCATATGCTGGATAAGTTGCCGATTCATTCCACTGTGGTGAACCTTGATTAATAAAGAGACTAAGCCAAAAAGAAAATGAATGAATGAAAAGCATTTGTGATTGACTACAGAGTGGTGCTACAGTGTGTGTCAGCCAAGCCAATTACAAGAAAGACACTAATTTTAGAAGAAAGTTTTAGACGGCACTTAGAGGTTTTTACATCTGAACTCTTTACATAGTCTTAATTCATGCAGCATGGTTATAATAAGTCATGTAATAACAGAAGTAATATTATAAAAAATATTTTTATACTAAAATGCAGAGAAGTGTGTTTATTGGGAAATGTGGATCATATACAAAGGCTTGCATACTGGAATAAATGTAAGGTTACATGGAATTGTGAAGGACTAATTATCTGCTGACACATCTCTACCTCCATTTGATAAGAATTTGGATCAGAATTGCAGAGCGGAAGTCAGAATAATAAATGTGAAATAATTATCAGCATAAAAGAGAGTAATTTAGACCAAAAATGTGGAGGCTGAAGGTCAACTTCACACTTTAAAGCATCTCCAACACTTTCAGAATAATTATTTGTTACCATTCATTTTGGCCAGCACTAAAAAGAGCATCACACCAGCTGCACAATCTCAACAGCAGGCTGAAACTATGTATTTGGCTGTCATACTTGTCAATGAAACGTGCAGAATTAGACCAGAAATGTGAGTTTAAAAAAACTTAAATGGGGCCTATTTGGATTTCATGTTGGATTTAAGCTTTACTTTGCCTGATGTATTTTTCATATTCAGTCAAAAGTTCAGCGCTCGTACTTAACATGACTAAAAAATTCTGAATCTGTCAGAGAGCCCTGTGGGTGCAATATGTTTGCTAGAATGCTGCTTAAAATCCAGACTCATATTAATCGCGAGCATGAGGATTTCATGGAGGCTAACAAGATTCTCTCCTTGGATCTCAACCCAGCAGACGCCAAACCCCCACTTTCAAATACACACACACCCATCCAAACACACACTACCAACTGCCTAATGACATCACAGAGGAGCGTCTGGTGAATCGCACACACACTGTTCCTCTCTTTTTGCCCTCCGTTCGCTGTCTTCATGAGCTGTATATGAGCTAACTGTTTGCAGAGGCCATCTTTAATAAAAAGCGACAAGGATTTATCACCACTTCACAGCATCACATGAGGCCACTCCATCAGGCCGTGATATCTCTCATACACAGTCAAACTCGCAGCTTATTAATGCAGCGGGATGCAGTGGGCCTCCAGGAATAACTGGATATTTTTGAGATCAACGGGAAATCATTAGGGATGGAGTCTCTGTCAAAATGCACTTTACTGAACTTTAGAAATGTAGGAAATGTTTTAGCTGTCTTTTTTCAAGCAATATGTTGTTCAAAAACTGCTGCAGATTATTCAAAACAGATTGGGTTGCTTTACAGATCAATTAAAAAAATAGTCATTTCAATTATCAATGATGGTGTCAATCAAGTGTCAACAAGTTCAGTTTATTCAATGTATTCAATGCTGATTCCTTTTAGTTTAATTAACACAACTGACCTGAGAAAACTTGATATATTTTTTTATACGTTTTTAAAGTAAAGGTTGAAAATAAGTCTAAAGGAGGATAAATTGGAATGAAAAGACAAATTGTATGACTAGAAAGTGCACATTTTATGAATGTGTACATAAATTGCCTGAACAGACAGCTCTGGTGGCACCTCAAAATTATCATCAGTTTTGAGAATTTGTAATTAATAGTGTGTGTTTTGGGTGCAGTGTTGTTAATATGTGTTTCATTTTACAAACTACTGATAATGTGTCTTTAATATATTATAGAGTTTTTTTTTTTGTTGTTTTTTTTTACAAGCTGATGTTTATATGACACAACATTTGGAGCAGGGGCGGATTTAATCAATAAGCAAAGTAAGTTGCCGCTTAGGGCCACAGGAAATTTGGGGGCGCCCAATAAATACCAAGAATTATAAGTTATAACATTGTTTTTTTTTCATATTTTGTTTGGTGAGGGTTTAACAAATACAATTTTTACATAACTATAACATCTACACAAATTTGTACAGCCCTAATCATGGAGCAGTCAAGTCAGGTACAGATTCAGTTTTAAAAACTATTTATTATTTTCTATGGTCACACTTTACAATAAGGTTTATTAGTTAATGTTAGTTATTGCATTTACTAACATGAACAAACAATAAACAATACATTTACTACAGTATTTGTTCATGTTTGTTAACATTGGTTAATGAAAATACAGTTGTTCATTGTTAGTTCATATTAATTGATGGTGCATTAACTAATGTTAACAAGCATGAACTTGGATGCTAATAATGCATTAGTGAATGTTAAATTATGATTAATAAATGCTGTACAAGTGTTGTTCGTGATTAGTTCATGTTAGTAAATGCATTAAATAATGAACCTTATTGTAAAGTGTTACCTTTTCTATTAATACATTTTTTAAGTTGTAAATTAATTTTAAGAAAACAAATCTTTTAAAATGTAGAGATTTCATTACAATAAAACATAGAAAAGAAGATTCAGTGATATAAAAAAAACTGCAAAATAAATAAATAAATAAATAAAAAATAAACTACAAAAGGTGAATTTTAGTACTGTTGGGCCCCATGGCTGAAACTCCTTAGAGACCCCAAATCAATAAATCCGCCCCTGATTTGGAGGTACCCTAGGACTTGGGTTGGGAACTGTGGTGTGAGAAAAGCTCAGAATTACAATTCAAATCCAGTCAGAACAAGATGTGGTTTTTTTTTCTCAGCGATATAGGTAAAGCGTAAATTATGAAATACATTCTATGACCCCTAACATCTTGTTTTGATCGCACCCTGGATGTAATGTGTTGCATTTGACCTAGTTGAATTGACTCTAGTTGAATCACTTCACTATTATTCACAATTCCTGACACCAAACCTTAACATTGGAAATACCATAATTCTATAACTAATAGAATGGCCATAGCGGTCATTCTGACCATTTATTTAAGAACTGTAATGAATTGAATATTTACATTTGAAGCTTCTCTTGATATTTTAGAATTAAGCCTGTCTGCTAATGTCTGCCATTCTATTTTTATGGCATAAAATAAAAATAAAATATTTATTGTAATATGTCTTAGAATTGTGTATGAGTTATAGGCCATATGCAAAATTGTATTTAAAGTACACTGAGTAATATAAGTTAACTACATATTTCTTAATATATAATAAGGGTTAGAGTGTTAGTTACATGTAACTCTGCACAATTTGTTGTTATTTGTACATTAAGTACATAACAATCACAACATATAATGAAGTGTTACCACTTAACTTGAGAATGTCTAAACAGGACTATCAAAATTAGTATAACCTTTATAAATACATTTTTAAAGTCACAAGTTTATTATTTTAATATTTAATTAATATGAGCTACACTGCTTGTTGTTCAAACTGTAATGTGAAGTGACACTGGACAAAGGACTGTGGATCCAAATGCAGGTTTTATCAACAGGATGGTCAGGCAAGCAATAGTCAATACAGGGGCAAACTAATGTGCACAAGAAATCCAGAGTTCTAGTCAAATATCAGGCGAATGGTCAGTACAGGCAGGCAGCAGGTAACGTAAAAAAACTAACAAGGCTAGGGTCAAAAACACGGCAAGACAAAGCAAGGAAAATTCGCAGACTGTTCACACCAGTATAACAAGACTCAGCAATGAGAGTCTCAAAGTGAACCGTATATGTGTAGTGTAATTAGTCCATGAGCAGCATCAGCTGTGTGAGTCTAATCAATGGAGACTTGGAGCAGGTGTGTGTGTGTGTTGCATTACTGGATCTTGTAGTCCCTATACCGGCAGATTTGTAGTTCTATGTGATCTGTGAGTTTACCAGCGATCTGCAACCACTTGATCGCTGGTGATCATAACACAAATTACTTATTTAAAATGACCTGAAACAACACAGTTTTTGAGGGTTTTTTTAAGGACAACTTAATATTTTTATGTTTAATCAACTTCAAATTGTAAAAACCATTAAGATAACTTAATCGTTTTGAGTTCAGACAAGATGAAGGTATTTTGTAGAACCCAACATTTGTTTACAGTGTAGTAAAAACAGTGTGCTAGTACTAACAATAAACAGTTGTAGTTTTAATAGCATTAGCATAAATGTATTATAACAAATGCATTGCTTGTTGTTGATGTCATCTAATGCTAACTAATAAAGCATGTCTGTTAAGTGTTAATTTATGCACTTTTACATAGCATGCATAAAGCTTTAAGTATATTCAGATATATTTTTTACTTAAAAAAATAGGACTTTTTGCAGTTGAAAGGACTTCACTGATTAAAAATGGGCATGAGCGAAATCGAACAAACCTAAAAATGGCTGGTGTTAAGCAAAATGCTAACCATATGCAGCGTGTTCTCATGACACCTCCTTTGATTTGCAAAATCCAGGGTTACAGTGCTGGGGGGTTGGGATGGTTTTCCCTCGTTAGGGTCCACAGGTTTGTGCCTTTACATCAGGGATCCACTGAGAGGTGTTCAGGCGGCCGGTTGCTAGGTGATGGTGGCCTGATTAAGGAGTCCATCGGTGGGCAGAGTTATCGCTAATTGACAGCTGCTTGCCCTGAGGGTTTTATTCCAACCCGGAGACCTCGGGATAATGGGAGGGCAGCGCACCATCGCCCCCAAAGTGAGAATCAGCTATGAGGGGGGCACGACTGCTGATGCTGCCTCCACCTCCATGGGAGTAGAGAGTGGGCTCAGGGCTAGAATGACAGACACTGAGAGAAAAAGTGCGGGGATTGAGAGAAGTACAGTACGAAAACTGGTGGGAGGTTTATGCCCACAGTGCCCAGTTTTGCATTACCGCCCATCTTTCTCCATCTGGAGGTGCTCCCTGTAGCGTACCAAGCAACCCACTTCAAATTGTATAATCTTATTAAGGTCCAGCCCGCAAAACTTGCGTTGAAATCCAATTATTTCCAGTCACTTTTTGTGTGCAAGCCGTCTCTATTAGAAAAGGGTTGTAACGAATGCTATACTTTTAAAGGTTAAAAAGGACTAATAACAGACTAATAATAATAAATAACTATAAAACATTAATTTTGGACAATGTTAAACTTAACAGTTAATAATACATCACTAAAATAAAATGAAAATGCATTAAAGGAATAATTGATGACTATGAGTATATGTATATATCCTAAAATAGTTGTATTTTTAAAAATACATTTATTATTTACCAAAATGTCAATTATGTCTGAAAAAGTATGTTTTACAATGTGATGTGCTTTTATTTTTTATTTATTTTATTTTATTTGTTTTCTTAGAACATTATCCATCAGTACAAGAAGCTGATTGTGAGTTATAGCACCCGATAGATCATATAATATTGACTGTTTTTAATATATAATACGGTTCCTACATATTCCAGACCTATAATTTTACTGCAAATGAATGGAACACAATTACAACCATGTCATCTCTGCTTTAAGTAATCTGTATGACTGATTATTTTCATAGGAAACATAAATTGAATTACATCAGAGAAGCAGGGCCTGGCTGTGATGAGGCTACCCTGCCTCCATTGTAATTATCTTCATATTACTATAATTATTTTGAAGTATGCAAAACGGATTATTCTCTCCTGTAAACCCTGCTGAGAGGTGATCCATTTCTTCGAGTGTTTACATAGTGAAGATATTTTATGCAACTTATTTCCGTTTACTCATATACATGCGTGGATCCAGTATAATCCTCAGGTTTTAAATTACTTTTTACATTCTTCTTAACTTTTGTTGCCATATTAATGTTCACTGCTTATTACAGGGGTATCTAAAATCTGCGAATGTGCAATGTAAAGGAAAGGAAATTCAATTTGATAACAACTTTTGATAACATTCCATTTGCTTATCACAGGTCTACAAAGCAAAGTTGCTTGATATCTATTGCTTCTGATGTGTACTTTTTAAATTTGTGTATTCAAATGTAAATGATCATGCACATACCCATCTTTCTGTAAAGAAAAAAAGTGTGTATGGTGTTGTTGTTTTATATTTTACTTGAACATTTGTTTTATTGCAGGTTTTCTTAACCAATTTTCAATCAATTTTCTCTATTAAAATTGTATGTATGTTGGCGCCAGTGGTGTACTGGTTAGTATGTCAACACATGCACTCACGGCGACCCGAGTTTGATTCCGCCTCATGGTCCTGTGCCGATCCTTCTGCTCCCCATGATTGCCTTTCAATTTTCTCTACTGTCATATCTAATAAAAGGTGAAACCCCCGAAAAAATAATTATAAAAAATAAAAAATAATAATAATATGAAGTTTGACTCTATTTAGTCATTAGGTCAACATTCGATCAGTCAGCATTCATCAGGCAACTTCTGAAGGCAATTGGATACACTCAGAGAAAGGATGAATACTTTTGCACACTGCACTTTTTTTTTTTTTTTTTACTCATGTATAATTTTATTTCTACATCATAATTGTATGCCACTTTGTGTTGGTCTTTCAAATAACAGTCCAATAAAATATATTTATGTTTGTGGTCATAATGTGAGAAAATGTTAAAAGGTTCAGGGGGTATGAATACTTTTGCAAGCCACTGTATGCATGTATGAATGGATAGATCAGATTTATTTTACCCAAAGTCCTGTTGTTAAACCAGAAAGCAAGTAATATCTACATCTATGAACAATTAATGTTAATCTCCAATGAGTCAAGTTTTGCAGTTCATATTATAAGGAAATTACTTATGAAAATTCACTGTAGGTTTGATTTGTTTAGTAGGAATTCATAGAGTTACTTCAGACATAGACCTCATCCATACAGTATATGGCTGTCGTCACCCATATCACGAGCACAAAGATTTGCTCTTTGATCAGGCTGCTATATCTCATCCAGCTGACTTGGTTGTAGTTTCTCATGGTTTTGCTTACTTTATTCCAGTGTATTTCAGAAGAGTTTGCATTGCATTGGCTCCAGTTCTAGGTCAGCTAAATCAGTTGTGATGCTTCCACAATGCTGCAACAGCAGGAGAAAATGAATGTTGACATGTAAGCTGGATTCTCAGGTAATCCTCTTTCTTTGGATGCTTTCTGAAAATGCATTCTTCTTTCAGGAATAACAGTTTGATAGAAACTAGTCTGAGAGGTCTGTGAAGCAATATCATGTTTCAGATTTGAAAACTGCTTGTATGGACTAAAATCAAACAAAAAAGTTTTGAATATTAACTTGAATACTAGTAATTCTTAAATCCATTAATCCTTATTTTGTCATTTCATCCATCCAATAATTTATCTGTCTGTCTGTCTGTCTGTCTGTCTGTCTTTCTGTCTGTCTGTCTGTCTGTCTGTCTGTCTGTCTGTCTGTCTGTCATCAGACAACCATCCATCCCTCTAATCATCCAGTCATTTTCCATCCATCAATCCAGCCATTCATCCATCCATCCATCCATCCATCCATCCATCCATCCATCCATCCTGTCTGTCTCTCTGCCTGCCCATGCATCCATCCATCCATCTATCCATTGTTTTGTCATTCCATCTATACCCATCTGTCAATCCATCATCTCATCCATTCATCCATCCATCCATCATTCTGTCAATACATCAACTCATCGACCCATTATTCTGTCTGCCCATCGGTCTGTTCATTCATCTGTCATTTGCCCATTGCATCCAACCCTTCATCCATCCATCCATCCATCTATCCATCCATCCATCCATCCATCCATCCATCCATCCATCCATCCATC
>CAIGQZ010034880.1:4454411-4466274 GCA_903798205.1 Danio tinwini
TGTGTGTGTGTGTGTGTGTGTGTGTGTGTGTGTGTGTGTCTGTCATCTTGTCTACATTGGATGTACACTTGGAATCAGTGTGGATTGTGGGTATAAAATCAATTTAGGGAATGACTTTTACAAACACCACTACAAAATGGCCAGCACCCAATGTAGTACACTATATAGTGGATGGGGAGTGGTTTTGTACCAGATTCTGTCATCTGGAGAAACCAGAAGTCAAAGCATAATAGTCATCAGAAATATTGCACAATGAGTGGATTGATTGATTGATTGATTGATTGATTGATATTAATTGCTTATTATTATTTTTTAAATACGCTGCATGACAAAAGTTTTGTCATCGATCCCAGTTGTAATAATAACTTGACTTCTAGTTGATCATTTGGAAAAGTGGCAGAAGGTAGATTTTTCCAATGAATCATGTGTTGAACTGCATTCCAGTCATCACAAATACTGCAGAAGACCTATTAGAACCCGCATGGACCCAAAATACTCACAGAAATCAGTGAAGTTTGATAAAGGAAAAATCATGGTTTGAGGTTACATTCAGTATGGGGGCATGTGAGAGATCTGCACAGTGGATGGCAACATCAGCAGCCTGAGGTATCAAGACATTTGTGCTGCCTATTACATTACAAACCAGAGGAGAGGGCAAATTTTACAGCAAGATAGCACTCCTTCTCATACTTCAGCCTTCTCAACATATTACTTAGTAAATAAGTGTCACGGTTGTGGATCTTTCTGTTTTTCTTGCATGTGTGTGTGTACGTGTGTGTGTGTGTGTGTGTGTGTGTGTGTGGGAAGTGGCTGTGTTTTGTTTAGGTTCTTTACTGCGTGGTGTGTGTGTGTGTGTGTGTATGTGTGTTTACATTCATCAGCTGGGTGGTCATGTGTTTTGTTACTACTCACAACACACAGGTGTTTGCTATCAGTCACAGCTGTTGCGCGTTCCGCGCGCTATATATGTTCAGTATTTTGTAGATAGCGTTATCAGTCCTGTACCGTGGGTAAACTTGACGATTTCCTCGAGAGCTGCTCCATAGCGCTAACTTTCCCTTCCCTCGATATCTGGTGATATATCCATGAGAGCCTGCTATACGACGTTGGTTCACGGATGAACCTTCATCGCTGTTTGGTGGTTCGTATTCTGGTGTGAGCATCCTTGCCCTACACTATATCTGGTGAGATCAATACCAGTTGTGACTCTTTAAATAAATAATCTTGTTTTTTTGAATCTCCTGTGTATATCATTGTGACAATAAGAAGTCAATAAGGAATAGTATTGATTACTACACAAGTAACGTGTCCCTTTTTTCAAGAATACACCAATTCTCTAGCTACTAACAATGAGGTGTGGAGGCTATATAAAATCTAGCAGGAGAAAGCAAGAGATGTGGAGAGAGTCAGAGACTATATCAGGTGCTTTCTCTGGCAATCTAGCTGAGGTGCAGGCAGTGTTGAAGCAGTTTCTAACCTCTTGACCCTGGCCTCAGCGTAGCCTGGGATAGGATTAAATCAGGCCTGGATCTGGGCCAGTGCTTACCCATAACAAATACAGGCTGATAACATATCTTTTAATTACAGGCTCCTGCACCTTCATCAAATTCCTCTAACCAAGCCTCTGAGCCCAGAGGGGTCAGTGCTCCCTCATAACTCTATACATCAGGTCCGGGATAATATGATCGCGAGCAAGGTTGAGCGGAGAATTATACAAGCCTGTGACTGCACTGCTGCTGCGTTTGTCTGCTGGTTTATTGTGTCAGGAGGTGAACTATCTTCCCTCTGTCAGCATCTTGTAGTGCAGAGTTACCTAGGGAAAGTGCTGCTTGTCTGCTAACAATGTCCATCAATTCATGTGTATATATCACCTGTATATAACTTTATAACTGGGTTCTGTTACTTATTGATCTATTTATTGACTGATTAAAATAATACAAATATATATAGTTGAACATATATTTTATTTATTATACATGTATATGTGTTGTGTGTGCTTTTTACAAAGTATAATGGCCCATGCATTAGTCTTGGTAAGGTCATTTTCAGTAGCATTTTACTTTGAATTAAATTTATTTAAATATTCAGACTAATAGTAAAAATAGTTATTCTATTATACTGTATACTATATGTATATTCAATATATATTTTGCAGGATAGCGCTCCTTTTCATGCTTCAGCAGCCATATCAAAATTCCTGTAAGCAAAGAAGGTTAAGGTGCTCCAGGATTGGGCAGCCCAGTAACCTGACATGAACATTATTGAGCAAGTCTAGGGTAAGATGAAGGAGGAGGCATTGAAGCTGAATCGAAATAATCTTGATGAATTCTGGAAGTCCTGCAAGAACGTTTTCTTTGCCATTCCAGATGACTTTATTAATAAGTTATTTGAGTTATTGCAGAGTTGTATGGATGCAGTCCTCCAAGCTCATGGGAGCCATACACAACACTAATTCTTATTCCACTGCACCATGACTTTATATTTTATACTGTACATTATTTCTCTTAAGTGACAAGACTTTTGTCACAGCAAAGTCAGACCTTACTGTCCTAATTAAATAATTATAAATCAAGGCATGATCATTTTTATTTTTAGTAAAATAAGCGTAATCTAGAGGCCGTTGCCTTTCATATAAGATACTTGTGATACCAAATGATCAACTAGAAGTTATTATTTGTTGTTCCTAAAACTTGGATAGGTGACAAGATTTTTGTCAGGTAGTCTACAGCACTTGTTAATTCCAAAAAAATAAAACTAAATGCTTGATTTATAATTTTACTTTTATTCTACATCAGTACTTCTAGATTAGGTTAATAGTAATTTTATCAGAATTAAAGCACAAATAGTAAAATTATAAATCAGTCAATTAGAAATCAGTTAAGTTTGTTGAAGGAAAGGTCATGGTTTGGGGTTACATTCAGTATGGGGGCATGCGAGAGTTCTGCAGAGTAGATGAAACATCAACAGCCTGAGGTATCAAGACATTTGTGCTGCCCATTACATTACAAACCACAGGACAGGGCAACTTCTTCAGCAGGATAGCGCTCTTTCTCATGCTTCAGTCGCCATATCAAAATTCCTGTAAGCAAAGAAGGTCAAGGTGCTCCAAGATTAGCCAGCACAGTAACCAGACATGAACACTGTTGAGCAATTCTAGGGTAAGATGAAGGAGGAGGCATTAAAGCTGAATCGAAAGAATCTTGATGAATTCTGGAAGTCCTGCAAGAATGCTTTCTTTGCCATTCCGGATGACTTTATTATTAAGTTATTTGAGTTATTGCAGAGATGTATGGATGCAGTCCTCCAAGCTCATGGAAGTCATACACAATATGAATTATTTTTCCACTGCACCATGACTTTATATTCTGTACTGCACATTATTTCTGTTAAGTGACAAGACTTTTGTCTCAACAAAGTCAGACCTTACTGTCCTAATTAAATAATTATAAATCAAGGCATTATGATGTTTTTTTTTTGTTGTTGTAAAATAAGCATAATCTAGAGGCCTTTGCCTTTCACATAAGCTACTTCTGATAGCAAATGATCAACTAGAAGTTATTATTTGTTGTTCCTAAAACTTTGATAAGTGATAAGATTTTTGACAGGTAGTCTGCAGCACTTCTTAATTCCAGAAAAATAAAACTAAACCATGCTTGATTTATAATTTTATTCTACATCAGTACTTCTAGAATATGTTAATAGGAATTTTATCAGAATTAAAGCACAAATAGTAAAAATATAAATATCAGGCCTAGAGGAAATTAAATAAAGACTTCAAGTACTACTTTTGTACACCAAAACTAACGCTGTGCACACGTTTGATAAAACTGTTTAAACAAATTTAGTTCTAATGAAATTAAAATAAAAAAGTAACACATAAATTGAAGTCTAAAACTTTAACCCAAATTGTAAATTGTAATGGGCAGTTTTTATATTTATATTCTTGTAGGTCTAGGTTGAAAGTACAACCTTTACAATGACCTTTTAATAGCAAATATAAAAACCTTTCCCAATAAATACAGTAATACAAATCACCTGCTGAAACATACTGTAAAAATACACATAGCTAAAGAAGAAACCAAAACATATATTTGAAATGATGAGAGACTTGAATTGTAGGTTTATTTTTGCCTACATTTTTTGCTCTTGTTCGTATTAGCTAACGTAATAAATACAAAACCTTGTGGGCGAATGCTTATTTTTACGTCCAAACATAGGAAATGTTTACAATATCAAATGTTTTAAATGTGACTGCGGAATGTTTCCCTCTCACTTTCTTTGCCAAAATCTGGCACAGTTCAGTAGGTACACCAAGCATACATCAAAATGATGCTCATTCGAAAACATAATATTCATTGCAAACCCGTATACATTTAGGTAATGAGGCAATTATCTCCCCACAGATGTGTGTTTTAATGGCTAGATGGCAGCTAGAGCGAAGACCACATTAAAACGGCCTCGAAGTCTTTGGAGTGCCTGCAGACAGTGAGGGATTTCACACCGTTTTATGAAGAAGACTTTTACATTTCATGCCAAATAATGAATTCTAAAACAAAATCGCAAAAGAAAAAGATGAACCCGAAGAGAGTCGTGGGGTGCATTTTAAACACCAGGCTCCAAAGCCTGCCTCAGGAATGTCAATTATAAAGGAACCTGTCACCATCCACGCTGATAAGGCTGGGGATTTAGATTTAACGCTTCACTCAGGAGAGACACCAGAATGTAGGCTTACGCACACACACACACACACACACACACACATGTTTGGCGGCACATTTCTCCCTAGTTTTTTCATCATCATAGTTAATCAATACCTCCAGCAGCAATCGATACTGTGAAGCTGGAGGACGATCATTATCCAACGATGGTTGAAAAGTAGTCTGCAAACTTCAAAAATAGAGAAGCAACATTGTTAGGAAGTAACTCCTGCACAGCCACACAGATCAATCAATCTCTAGAGAGGTTAACTACATAGAGGTGACCTGAGTCTACTGAGCAGCAGCCAACACACACACACAGGCCAGTCAGCAGAACAGGTGTGCATTTGACACCGTAACAGGGCAGCAGTCAATGCAGATGAAACACAATTAGACGGCAGCTCAAATTTTTCCGCTGTAATGATATTGATGAATTGTTTCGACTCGGGTGACTAAGTGAAGTTGTGTCTCGGCAGGTTAATGTTAACAACCAAAATTGCTCTGCAAATATTTGCAAGCAAAGGAGTCACACAGTACACTGCTATGTGTTCCACTATAATAAACAGGATTTTATACACTTTGAAATAGTCTTTCTATGGCCCTCATGAATTGAACCCTAGTTATTTTGGTTCATATTTCATACTTTAACCAAAAATAAAAAGTCCTGGGTACCTTTCATACTCTTATGTTGGGTTCACACCAAATGCAAATTCAAAGAGATCATTTTCTCATCATTTACTTTCCTTGTTCCAAAGCAGTTTGACTTTCTTCTGTTTAGCACAATTGAGGATATTTTGAAGAAAGCTGAAATGTGTAACCATCGACCATAGAATTTGTTTTTCCAGCTATGAAAGTCAATTGTTACAGGTCCATAGAAATATTTTATTTTGTTATTTGGATTTTGTTATTTTGGATTTTTTTATTTGGATTTTATTACTTTTGAAGAATTTTGCAAGTATATGATATGCAAAATTTATGCAAATGAGCAAATAGAGGGAAATCTCCACACTGTACCATGAATGGTGCAGAATGAATGATGTGTTTGCTCACAGAATTTGCCTCGATCACTTCTACACAAGTTCAAAACATTCAACTTGAGCAAAAATTTGAATAACGTGAAGAAAAGATTTAGGATCTTTAATCAGATGCACATGCTCTCTTCATGTTTAATGTGAATCCAATATTATGCAAACACTGTAAATACTTATGTACATGTGATTTTTCAGTTTTTTTATTTTTATTTTTTTTATAAATTTGCAACGATTTCAAAAAATCTTTTTTTTTTACATTGTCATCATGGGGTATTGTGTGTAGAATTTTGAGGAAATACATGAATTTAATCCATTTTGGAATAAGATTTTAACATCTAAGTGTGTATGATATCTTTAAAATGTTAGTTTTTACATTTAAAAATTAAACATGTTTTTGCATTGTATTACTATTATTGAATTACAGTTGAAAGGGATTGTTTTTGTAGAAATAGCTAACAATATGAGTCAAACGTATTTTAATTTAAATACTAAGTAAAGACCATGTTCCATAAAGTCATTGTGTAAATTTCCTACCATAAATATATCAAACTTTGATTTTTATTAGTAACTAAGAACTTACTTTGGTCAATTTTAAAGGCAATTTTCTCAGTTCTTAGATTTTTTTAAACCCTCAGATTACAGATTTTTTTAATATTTGTATCTCAGTTAAATGTTGTCCTAACTTAACAACATATAAAGCGATATAAGAATCATATTGTCTGTTTTTCACTCCAATAAAAGCATTTTCCATCATCATTTACCATGCTACTGTTTTGCAAAAATAATAAAACTGCACTATTAGGACACCGTACAAAATTTGTCCTGACCAACCAAATGCAATTGTATAGTATGTAAAAACAAACAAACAAAAAAGATGGACTTTCCGTGATGTATATTTGTTTCTCACAGAAACCTTCTAATATCATCATTTTCTGTGATAGTTATATATGTGAGCATATGTATATTTGTAGGTAAAGTGTCACAAAGTTCGAAAGCATTCCAAGGTCACCCAAGTCTACCACACAAATACCTACCAAGTCAAACCTCATATAGCTTCCAAGATTATTTGAAATTAACATGTAAATGGTTGTATAGCCTTTTTGTGTGAGTGTGAAATGCTTAAAATTTATCTAATGGTTTGAAAAATAAATAAATGTGCAACTTGCAAAAAAACTAACACTGTTCAGATGTGTTTGTGACATCTAATCTAGAGAAAAGAAAAAGTTGAAGAAAATTTAAGAAAAAGTTACTGCATCTGCCAAAAGTGACTGAAAACCTAAACAACTAGGCAAAAGATGGGCATTGCATAACGTTTTCTTATATTTTACAAGTAAATAATGAGGTGATGATGTGACGTCAGTGCAAATATGCTACACACACCAGGGAAAGAAAAAGCCAGGACAAGTAATTTGGGTTCTTCGATTACCACGCAGCCCCAGAGAAAATAAATGATCTGCCAGTGCGTTCATTTGTTTAGAGATATGTGAGGGTTATGTTGAAATGACCTGCATAATTGCAGTCTGAATATTTATCTATATCACCAGAGTGTGTGTTCATAGTTTAAGTTTGCTCTCGTTTGCCGAACCTTAAACTTAGGGTTTCGCATTCATTTCTACGGGTGACCTTTTATATGAAATGCAACATTAGTCTTGTGCTCTGTGGCTTGTCCGCTGTGGACAGAGACTAATGTGATGCTTGACCCTCATGCTGACCCTCTGCTGGCCAGTGCAATCAACTCCACATGCCTCACACTTCTTCGTCCTTTATGGTCAGCATATACATGATGTATAGATGTAGTTATGTACTGTACCCAGGTTTCGTCTGCAGATAATGTCAGTTGGTATTGATGTCTCCTACATTTTTCTTTAAAACACAAACAAAAATCTAAAGTGTAAGCATTGTTTCCTCACACCAAAAAAGGATCTTTGCTGCTTGTTTAAAATTCTCATTTAAAATGAGTTGAAACAACACATTTCTTAAAGTTTTTAACTTTATTTTTTATATTCAAACTACTCAACTTTGTAAAAAAAATTAACTTAAAGAGCCCCTATTATGGGTTTATTAAAGTGAGATTCCATGCAGTGTGTAAAACAGCCTTAAGTGAATGAAAACATCCAGCTGAGGTTTAAATCTGAAAGTGCGCCATGTTTAAAACTATTGATTCTTTAACTCGACAGTTGAATAAATTAATTGTGTTGGCTTTGGATCTTTGAACCTGTCGACATCGGTATGGCACATCACCAAATATGTAGTGCCAGATTCGGTAAAACGTGAACGTGCCTTTCCCTTCAGACCCTAGTGGAGTGCAGGCGATCACAGAGCTGATCATGACGTAAAAATGATGATCACAAACAGATGGAGATTCGGCTGTGGGGAATAAAGGGTTAAAGTTCATTTTTACAACAATACCACAGTATAGCCAACCATGTGCTGTGTTTGTGCTTGTCATTTGTCTGATTTTTGATACAATAGCCTATGCTGCAATGTGGGATTCGCCTGCCATTTGCTATTTAAAGAAGGAGCAGCAGAGACTATTATGTATGGAACTTTGTCAGACTTTGACAGGGATTGTGTCAGTAACTGTTACAGTTCATATGGACCAGTTTCTTCTTCCTCCAGATCATAACATTGAAGTGTATTTAAAATTGTTGCCTCATTTTCTGTAGTTTGCAAAATATGTATTTATTTGTGTGTTGTAAGTTGTAATCACCCAGCACGGCTTGTAATCGCTTATCTATTATTGATTAGTGCGTGTACTGTATTTCTCAGGTTAAATTCACATATTGCGTTCAAAACCAGGTTGAAAACCACGTTGACGAGTGCTTCTTAATTTACCGATTTAAATGCGTTTCTGAACTTGCGATCCTCTGCCGTTTCCCTTTGCTATGACCACCATTAGCTGTTCCTGCACACGCTGCATGATCAATTTTCAAAATAGTTAAACTTTTGCCACTGTGTGGATTAATACTGAATGTGTGTTGTTTTTATTACTTGGGGTTAGCATTAGGAGTAGAGTAATATGCTGGTGTTTAACTGCATTGCTTTATTGCATTTCTGCATTGGGCTCTCACTCACTCTCTGCTACTTCATAGCCGTGATGGGCATTTCTCCTAGTCTCACAATAAACCCAGTTGATCAATCACAACAGACTGGGTCATCGGACCAATCACAGCAGAGTAGCCTCAATCAAAGGAGGGGTTTGGGAACAAATGAATTGCTGAACAAATCATATAGGAGACATTGAGATAATTAGGTAAAAATAAAAGCATATTATAAGACAATAAAAGTGTTTTTTGACCTTGCATGCATATCAGACTGTTGTTGGAGACCTCCCAAATCAAAATATGACCTTTTATAATATAAAATATGGGCTCTTTAACTTAATCGATTTGTGTTAGTACAACATGAAGGAATTGTGTAGAACCCAGCATTTTTTTTACTGTGTACAATTCCATCTGTTTCCACATAATGCTGCTAAACCGCAGAAAATGAAACAATTTCACTGGAGATACTGTGACTGGCAAGTCAAATAGGCCACAGTATTAGCATCTAAATTTTGCTCATTGTCATGTGCTGTTCGTGTCCACAATGAAACAGCTGACTAATAAAGGGCCGGGCTCATGTTACCTAACAAGCAAGCCGTTATAGCCTAATTGCTTTCGGTTCAATAGCTTAAAAAGTAATTAATTACTGGGGCAGATTGTAATGGAGGTTAAGGTGGCATTTTTGCCAAGCTAATGAGATGTGATGGAGTAATGGTGGCCCTGAATACAATTTACCGTGGACCCTATTTGTGTTCTCATTTAAAATAAGTGGTGGCTCTTTCAACGAGTATGCATACCAGAAAGATAATAAGATAACACTCAAGGGAGGGTTTTTTAATTATTTATTTCTTATTTTTCAAACCAAAATACAGTACTTAGTTTAGCATTATGACCGCAGTAAAACTGTGATAGGCTTAAAGCCCAGAAACTTGTTGAAACTAAAGTGGTTTGTGTTCAGTTTGAGCAAACTCTTGAGTTTTTGGACTCAATAAGGTTATGCTGCTCTGCTAACCTACTCCGGAGCAGGTTTTTTTCTGGGTTAGAAATCAAATTGGACCAATCAGCAGGTAGTAATGCGACATATATATTATGCAACAAAGCCACTCCCAGTACAGAAGTATCGTTTTGCTCTAAATTAAATCCTTTTAGCCTTTTTGAGCCTTTTGTTGCTTATAATTTATTTATATAATATATTTTTATATTAAAAATATTTCAAATATATCATTATTATTATAATAATATTATATATGTAAATAGTTAATTAAGTTCATATTGCATGTTTAACCTTTGTAATAGCTTTACAGTATGTACATTTAAATATTTGCATTATGTAATTATGTGAGGTTGTCATAATGAAAAGTTGGATGTCAATTGTGATAGCTATGCAGCATCTGGACTCCTCAACAAAAGAAAACATGGACAGATTTGTGGAATCCAGTCATTTTTCTATCAAAAATGAAAAGTAGGGCTGTATACCTAATCAAATCATCAGATGAATTAGTGTCTGCGAATAATAAAATGTAAGACATTGTTTAAAAATAAAATCTATATATTAGGCGTATATCCATGTGAATGAATAGTAGTTTAATTTACTTCACAAAAACTCATGTTTTCAGTGTCTACCCTGTCGTGTCACTACATGAGGACATAAACACATTGAATCAATCTCTAGAGCTGATGTTCTCTTTATCTTTTTATGTGAGGAAAGCTATTATGTATGAAATTGGCATTACCTTGTAAAATATTTACATTTTCTTATGAGAGCAAGCTGAACAATTATTAAAACTTCAAAACTTCCTGCATTATTTTAACGTCATATGAGTTCAATACAATCAAAGTTGATATAACATTTTGAAATGTCAGTCTTTTGGTGAAGACCAAGATTCTTAAAGGGGGTATTCATAAGACTGGCATGACACCTATAATATGATGACATAACACATCATGAATATGATCAATATTTTATGCATGCTTGTGAAATATTATGTTATATATTTTATTTGTGATTAAGAGGCATTCACACAGTCGTGTAATTTTAAATGCAAAGGTGACATTGTTTGAGATGACTGTTATGACAAACAAATACATCACAATTTTGTCATGACAACTTGACATTATAAAGTAAACATTACTTGTTATACATTTGTCATAAATATGATTGTCATGAGACCATAATGATTGTCATAAAAAAAAAAAATTTTCAGTGAAACAAAATAAATTTGTCATTAAAGTGTCAATAATATCTGACATATTTTTTATAACAGTGTGATTAATATTTAATGGTATTTCAATTTGTGCTGAGTTTGTTTTGTATTGAGGTCAAGAAAAATATAATTTATGCTGTTTTAAAATTCATGCCCATAAATATCCTCATGATATCAATCATGTTTATGACAGATTTATGACACGTCATGTTGTTTTGATAAAGTTGACATAATACCCTTGCTTTTGAATTACATAGTTAAAAGAATGACACTTAATTACAGCTGTTAAAACCATAAATAAAATCAACCTAGGCTCATTCTGAAAGCATTCCTCTATATACATTTGTGGAGACAGTCAAATGCGCCCCAGGAGGTACTTTTTTTTTTTTTGCAGTTTTTGTTTTCACAAATCCACCAGAGGCCACTGTGGACACTTTTGAGATCTCAAATTTCTTTCGCGAGTGCCATTCGCGCCTGCTGTTATCTCATAAATCCACCAGAGGCCGCTGTCGACTGACTGTTTGACTGACTGAATGACTGACTGACTGAACGACTGACTCCACAAACTGGTAACAGCTGGAAAGCCGTCCATGCAGAGGTAAGCAGTCAGCTGGTAAGCGTGAAAAGGAACGGCGTCATACAGCCCCATAGCGTTCATTTTAAAAATGAAATGCAGCCATACGTATTTCTGGCTACATAATTCACGATTTCCAGAAATTTATATAGGGCTACGTTTTCAGAATGAGCATATGTTGCATTAAATATTATTCATAGTCATTACATGTGTCATGTCACAATTATAATAATTCCTTGATGGTCTTGTGAACACCCCTTCAAGTAAAGTTATTCATTTCTGTAATACACTAAAGCAGAATAGGTTTATATAT
>CAIGQZ010034880.1:4476274-4500104 GCA_903798205.1 Danio tinwini
ACATCACACTTATGATAATTCACACGAAAAGCCATTTTTAACATAAATGTGTCCAGGATCCAAACATCAGTTTACATTTTACACTGAAAACAAAACTTTCATGTATTACACATGATCACACTCCATGAAAATAAAATGAGCAAACTCACTCGTTTTGATTCTCTGAAGCACACATAGCGATTAGCAATTAGCACATGTGTGACCTTGTGTACTGCTTCTCTCCCCTCTAACACAGCATAAGGAATAACAATTACTGTATGTGCAACTTATATAGAAAATAAACAGCATTAATAAACATTTTGTAACATTATCAACCTCTTTTAACATTTATTAGGTTAACTCACGCTCAATCTCCACTAGCGTGGTCTGAATTCCCCTTCCTCACTGAGATTTCTCACATGCAGGAACAATGATCGCATGAGCAGCAAATTAAGCCATCCGATAAGCAAAATCACACCACATGCATCTACTACATGCTCACAAGTTGACACAAAACTAAACTTTCTTTCCTTAACAGTTTTATCCACTTTTTCTCTCTGCTCTCTCTGTATCTGACGTGCGCTCTCTGTATCTGACGTGCACTTTTTTTCTGCGTGTGTGTGCGTGAGCTCTTAAAGGGGCAGCGCTTAAAAACAAACGAAACTAAATATGAGTGTATTACTGTGGAAATGTATTAAATATCAAGTGAATATTACCCCGGTTACATATAGGTTCAGTGTTTTGTAGATAGCGTTATCAGTTCATTGTTTGTTCACTCCTGCGTCTGCTTCCTGTTAGGTGCTCTCGTTCGATCTGGTGGTGGTGTTTCACCATAAGTCTGTTATATTTGGACCTTATGCTCGTCTCTGTTTTATTGATGTTGTTACAACTGCCTGCACTGATGACAACTATATCAGTGAGAGACTTCATCCCGTATCCGCTACTCTGATGAACTTTACCGCTGGTAAACATGACGATTTCCTTGAGAGTTGCTCCATAGCACTAACCTTCCCCTTCCCTCGATATCTGGTGAGATATCAGTGAGAGACTTCACTTCGGCTCTGTTTCTCGGATGCACTATTACCGCTGTTTTAGCGTGTTGAATTCCTGGTGTGAGCACCCTTGCTCCACACTATATCTGGTGAGATCTATACCATTTGTGACTCTTTAATAAATCATGCATTCACTTGCATTTGGGTCTCCTGTGTATATCATTGTGACAAAACAGGAGCGAGCACACTTTTTAACAGTTACGCGCATTACATCACCTGTTTGCACAAGTGATCACCTGCTTTTATTTGTTTGCACAAGATCCACACATGCAGCTGTCAGTAAAGGACTGCATACACACACACACACACACACACACACACACACACATCACGAAATGCAGTAGTTTTTTTTTTTTTTTTTTCATTTGGTGTGCTTTATTAAATTCAATAACACTCTCACCAGTCCTTACCCCTTATTTGCATCTAATACCCTAGTTTGTCATGGGGGCATGAATGAAATGTTCATGAGTGAAAGTAAATTTGCCGAACTGCAGTTAAAGTCACCCAAAATTACAGGAAACTCTTACATTAAAGCACTTCACGTAAACACCTTAATTATATTAGTCTATTAAGACAAATAACTAGATCACAGATGTCCATGTAAACATAGTCAGTAGTGTCTTCAAAGTAAGAAGGTACTTTTTTGTCAGACAGCTCACCAGTCAGGTATACATCCGCGCAAGAATATCAAAGTGAAAGTCATCATATCTTGCACAGAATACACCTAGCTCCCAACCCAACTTTAAGAATAGACTAATGGTGACCAAAAAAAAGTCTTGCATTAACGCAGCACATTAAAGCCGATAGAGGCCCACCACTAATATATATATATATATATATATAAAGAGCCTTAGTGTCTCACCAGTGGCGATATACAGCAATATCGCCCTGCTCCTCATGTGTTTTTACATCCTTTCTATGACTTAATCATGTATATAAAAAGAAAATCAAACACAGGGAGTCTCAAAAATCCTTTGTACGAGGAATTACTTTCTTCTGCCATTCATTCACATCTGTAGCTGATGGTCAAAACAGCAGAAACCGTTGCTTAAAAACACGTCACTTTAAAACTACTATTTGAATGATTCTCTAGCGTAATGTCTAAAGTGATGACAAAACAGGTAATTTTGTTCACATCTTAAGATTATTAGGCTGAACGGCATGAAATGTCATCAGTCTACAGAGATTTCCCATTATTTCTCTGTTACAATCAGGAGATCGCAATAATTAACCCAAAAAAAGCAAAGCAAAGCAAACACTACCAGATTATTATGGTATAAATACAGCACTACAACATAATTTTGTATTATGATTTATTAGGATTGATTTAGAATGTCACTTACCTGCTTTATAATAATTTAATCAGCTGTAGTTTGAAATACGAAAAGAAAATGCGTTCTTTCCAAAAGTTTTTGTCCACTAAGGACTTATTATGAGGTCTCTGTTGCCATCTTGTGGTGCAACCACCTTTGCTCAGTATGACAGACTGACGGCTGCTGATCTTCGTAATTATAAATATTTAAAATAAACCCTATCCTTATAAATAAATTGCATAGTTGCAATCTAAACATTCTTGAACTTCATTTTAACCTAAAAAAAAGCCTCAAACATACATAATGTTGTCCAAAAGCTGCAATTCAAACTGTAGTGAGTTTATTTATCTGCTGTCACTCTATGTGGGCAGAGTAATACACAAGAGTGAAGAGGTTTTCAGTCAATCAGATTCGAGAACCAGACTTCTAGTATGAATAAAGATATATACACAAAAATTACTGGTAAATTTCTGTCAGGATATTATCCTTTGTATTTATTTATTTATTTATTTATTTACTTGTAGCCTCTATAAACAAACTGTGCAAACACTTTTGCAAACTCTACAATATACACCTAAAGCTCCCCCAGAGTTGCAAACCTCACACAAGACGAAAGATGCCCACATCAACAGCACGGTTGGCTAATGGCAATCTCATACTGACATGGAGCCATTATTCTGAAATTATGAAACCATTAGCGCTGTTCAGCCAGCATGGCCAACATGCATGTTCACATACAAATAGCTTTTATTTTCACTCTACGCTTGGATAACAGAGAGGTGGCGGTTTGAATTTTCCTAATAACACAATGAAAAGAGATTTAAATAGGGAGTGACGAAATGTTGAAGGAACCACAACACTGCGGCTGAAAACACATTTAGGAATAAATTACAAATTTCATGCCTCTGCCGCATTCTTTATCAAAACTCACACAAAGACTATCAGAGGACAGCAGTAATGACATAAATATTCATGAGTGTGCTCACCTCAGAATAACAAGCATATATGTTTTCTTAATTATGTCCCCAGTTAACTTTGATAATTCTGCTATTGCGCTGAAATGGCAGAGGAAGTTTGAAAATGGCTATAAATTAGCTTTACGGAGAGGACAAACACACCACCTTTTGTTTGTTTCATTCATGCACATTGGATAATGGTACAAGGTACTTGTGGTATTAAAGTAAATGCTTTGTTTATAGATATAATTCATTCCTTCGTTTATGTGCTTGTCTTTCTGTGGACTTTGCAAGTGCAGTCTAATCTCAACATATTCTTTGTAAACTCTTCTTTAATCCACAAATAAATCTGTACTGGGGAAATTACTGCAAATGTCTTTTTGGGAAATTTGATGTGTTCAGTGTTCTTGTATCATGCCGTAATTGACAGATGATTCCAGTATACATGTGTTACATTAATCATGGCCAGAACATGCCAAGGTGTAGATCATGTTGCCTTGTCATTGACCTGTGAGAGTTAGTGGAAAAGTTTCTGGCAGCCATACGTACATCATCTCCAATTCCTCAACAATGCCAAGACAAATACCCCTAGTGTGTGTTGATGAAACCTGTCTTTTTGACATACAGTACACTAGATCTGTGAAATGTGAACTTGACAAACTCTAGTGTGACAAACAGTGTTGAGACATACGTTTTATTAATCAATTTATGTTACACCTTGTACAAGATTGGACCCCCTTTTGCCATCAGAACCATTTTGATTCTTTGTGGCATATAGATTCAACAAAGAGCTGGAAATATTCCTTTGAGATTTTGCTCCATATTGACATGATAACTTCATGTAGTTTTGATGACTGCCCATCCTTAAGGTGCTCTTTTGTATTGAGAATTGGTCTGGAGTCCATGTGAATTTAATGAACTCATTGTCATGTTCAAGCAATCTGTTTGAGATTAGGTACCACCAAGCAATTCTGTAGAATTTTACACTAGGAACTCCTGAGGCATTTGAATCTTTTTTTTTAAGTTTTGCAATGTTAAACTTTGTTAAAATAAAACACACATAACTAAAATCTTTTGTCTTTTCCTAAGTATGCATATTTCCTGTTACATTACAAAACACAAAAAAGTTCTGGGCGACTCGGTGCCTCACAGCAAGAAGGTCACAGATTTGAGTCCTGGCTGGACCACTTGGCATTTCTGTGTAGAGATTGGATGTTCTCCCTTGTTTGCATTGATTTCCTCTAGGTGCTTCGGTATTCCCCACAGTCCAAAGACATGTGCTGTGGGTGAATTGAATAAACTAAATTAGCCGTAGTCTATGTGTCTGAATGAGTGTGTATGGGTGTTTCCCAGTACTAGTTTGCGGCTGGAAGGGCATTCGCTGCATAAAACATATGCTGGAATAGTTGGAAAATGGATGAAAATGAATGAATGAATGAATAAAAAAAGGTTCTGATTATTTCTACCTAGAATTACCATAGTGGTCAAAATGACCGCATGCATTGTAGTGTCTGTTAATTTTCCCTGTTTACTTCAAATATGCGTACCTCTGTTGCCTAGCAACTTCCTACTAACAAAACCATAAATTTCTGTTGGCAAAAAAACATAACTTAACTTCAGATATGTCTGAAGTATATTCAGGTCTGGGAAAATGCCTTCTCCCCTGCTTGTGAAAGTGAAAATGAAACTGCAAAGTCACAGGCATTTACGGGTAGTCTAATATTAGTCACTATACATTTATAGGCTGTATTAACAAAAAGATTGTATTTTTTAGGGTGTATTTTTAATATGATGACAGACATTCAAAGCTAATTTTAATATCTCAATAGATGCTTTGGATGTAAATATGATGTGACAATATGACGTCTTATATAAGACCGGTCAGAATGACAGCTATGGTAATTCTAGTAGTAAAAGAATTCTAGTAGTTCCAGTGTTAATCATCTTGGTTTGAACCAAGAGCATCAGATGATACATTGCAGCATTTATGTGCGGTTTTGGATTCTGTTTACATCACACTGATTGCTCTGGTCCGAACTAGTTGAAATGAACCAAAATGTAATCATGTGACAACATCCACATCACGCCTTGGCCAGATGTATCATTTAATGTATTTCCTAAACTGTTTTTCAATTAACATGCACACATATTACTATTGATCTCCCAAAATAAAACAAAGAAAAGAGGAAAAGCACACAACGCTTGTTAGTATGGAGAGATAACTGCATTGAATAGCATAACCCTGGTCATATATTCAACCCAGGCTCATTCTGAAAACGTAATCCTGTGGACGTTTCTAAAGACGGGAGGCAGTTTTTGTTTTCGTGAATCCGCGAGAGGCTGCTGTGTGCACTTTTTCATATCTCAAATTTCTCTCACGAGTGCTGTTCGCACCCGCTGTTCTCATTTATACCCACCAGAGGCCGTTGTCGACTGACTGTTTGTCTGGCCAAATGACTGAATGAATGACCGACTGGCCGGCCGGCTCGACCAATTAACTGACCCACCCTTCTCCTTCCCTAAACCCAACCAATTTTAATGATTGACCCGACCACTCACTTACTTCCCTAAACCCAACCAACGGTTTACAAAAGCCGTCCAGAAAAAGAAAAGCCCTCGTCTGATTTTTACCTCATTTTCAGATTTTACCACATTCTCACCCTGTTATTTACTTGTTCATTTTATTTTTTAGATTAATCTTACCTAATTTCTGGAATTGCTCTTCCCCCAACTCGAACGCCGTCGTCGTTGTGTGTCAACTCCTCTCTGCGCCTCAAGTCCACCGACGTAACATGACAAGCTAACGGGCCAAACTGGTTGCAGCGGGAAAGCCCTGCACACGGAGGTAAGCGGTCAGCTGGTGAGCGTGAAAAGGAACACCCCGTAGCCATTCATTTAAAAAAATTAAATGAAGCCATACCTACCTCCGGCTACATAATTTGCAGTCTCCAGAAACGTCCACGGGACAACATTTTCAGAATAACCCTGTGTTGCATAAACTATATAAATTTTATGCATCACTTCAGACAAACTATACATTTTTAAAAATGAAGCATGAATGCAGCATGAAAACTATCCGTGAGCAATCATGGAACTGTTGCTAAAGCACTCTAAAACACTTGCCCTCATTCCATAACACACAGCGCAGCTGACTATAGCAGCTGGTCCAAAACGGTAAGTACTTTTTGCTGTTGGGTCTGTTTGAGTTTGTATCCTCAAATGGATCTTTAAACCATGCACAATCCAACTGCTCCAATAGTTGTTTGAAAGTGTACCGAGACCACCTCTTTAAGCAGGTTTCGTTTCTATGCTCCACTTTTGGTGCACACTCTCACCTGCCCAAACGAACTGCACTAAATGGAAAAAATAACTCTAGTGTAATTCAACAAATCTAAGACAGATAAAAGCATCCTAAAAGACATTTAATAGACATGTGAACAAAGATGTTGTGACTAAAACAAAATGTGGGCTGTCAGTGAAAATCAAATGGACTTCTAACTCTAGACCAAAGATAGACTAGTCATCAAACAGACAGATTAAACAGACTTCACAGGTGTAGTGATTCATTCCTGAATCTATGTATGGATGTTTATTAGATGTCCTTTTTAGCAGTGGTTCTCCATCCTGGTCCTTGTGACCCCCTCCCTCCCACTTTGCACATTTTGCATGTCTCTCTTGTTAAATATACCTAATTTAGATTTATTAGAAAAGAGCTCCATGAAGGGACTGTGTTCTTTTTGACAGGTTCTTTTACATATTTGAGCTAGGCGATTGATCGAACTGTAATGCGCATTGAAACCATGATGTTGCTGAATAAACACAGGATTTAACTTCTTTTAATGATGCATTATGACTAATAAACACTCGACTATGGAATCATCTCAAAGATTTATTTCAATCTCTCGGCTGAAGTTATGAAGTGAGTTTTTAAATATATATTTTTTATTATTATATATGGTCATTTTATGTGCTGTAAATTTACTGCACACATCCATAGTTCATTTAGATGCTACACAATCAATTGATAAGAAAAAATACTTTAAAACTGTAAACTGTGTAGGTTAACGGTGTACTCTGATGCTGTGATGCTGCATCTGATCAGTTGTGCTCCAGGTTTACTGGAACCAGCTTCACTTACAAAATGTGCATTAAAATGACCTTTGATTCATCGCCCAGCCCCTAATACGTAGTGTTCACTGCTCTCTAACCCCTGGCTCTTGCACATGGGAATTCGGCTGAACTTGAAATTTACTTAATTTAAAAACAAAGACTAGGACTGAGAACCACTGTTTTAAACACACGCACAAAAATAATAATTCATTCTTGCTGGGGTATATGTTTTGTGACATTTACTCTTAGAAATAAAGGTACAAATGCTATCATTGTGATAGTGTTTTGTTTTTTCTACACTTATGTACTTATTAGATACTAATAGATACTTTAGATACATTTTTTTAAAACACCAACACAGACCCGTACAAAAGTCTCTAGTGACAGCTTTTGTACCTTTATTTCTGAAAGTATACCAAGGAGCGCAAAGTGTGCTAAGAAAATCTCCCTTCCAGCATTACACCACCAACCTTTAAAACAAGTCAGCATGTAGTTTACACAAAATTCTGACACTTTTAGCTAAATGTTGCATCAGAAATCTATGGGACAAGGCGTTTTTGTATTTTTTTTTTTAAATTATTTCAATCCTCTATTGTCTAATTTTAGTCAACCTGTGCAAATTGTAGACTCAGTTTGCTGTTTTTAGCTGACGGGATGGCACCAGTATGTCCTTTTGCTGCTCCTATACATCATAGCTGGACTTCTTGTGTGTTCAGAGTTGCTCTTCTGCAGACCTCAGATGTATCCTGTGGTTATTGGAGTTACTGTTACCTTTTCAATCAGTTCAAGCCAGTCTGGTCATTTTCCTCCGACCTTTGGCATCAGCGAGGCATTTTCACCCACAGAACTGCTGATCACTGGGTATTTTCTCGTTCTCAGTAAACCTTTGAGGTGGTTGTGTGTGAAAAAATCTGAAGATCAGCAGTTTCTGAGATACTCAAACCAGCTTGTCTGGCACCAAAAACCATACCACAGTCCAAGTCACTTGAATCAGTTTTAGCTTCAGAAATTCGTTTTGACTATGTCTATAGTACATGCCATAAAGTTGCTGCCATGCGTTTGCCTGTTTAGATATTTGCATTAACAAGCAGCTGAACAGGTGCACCTAATAAAATTGTCTGTGAGTGCATATCTTACCAGTAAACCATAACATCTGACCATGAACAGCTTGCTGGGCAGCATGTAACGAGGCACCAATACAAATTCAATTCAAAACACAAGGGAGAATAGAGAGTATAAAATAAAAGTCTGCAATCATATATGCACCATGATATACTTTTATGACCTTCTGATGTTTAGTAGGATGAAAAAGCCATGGTACAGTCATTGCATTGAAATGATCAGCTTATTTAATTATAATATATACAGTAATTATAATCATAATCTCTCTGCTGATGTATGGTTTGTTACAATTGGATAATATTTGGCTGAGATACATCTATTTAAAAAAATCTAGAATCTGGAGGTTTAAAAAAAATCTAAATATTGAGAAAGTCAGCTTTAAAGTTTTCTAAATTAAGTTCTTAGCAAAGTGTGCAGAATGATCTTTACTTACATTCTAATGATTTTTGGCATGAAACAAAAATCAATAATCTCGACTCAATGCAATGCATGATAGGCACACACACACATGTGCGTGCACAATCAAGCACAGTTTTAATTGGAATGAGAAATCTAATACAAAATTGCAACATTCTCAGAAACTATTAATACCAAATATAGTTATTTAAAGGGCCTACAATATTTTACCTATTTTACCCCTTTTACAAGATCTACGATAAGACTTTGGTGTCTCCAGACTGTGTCTGTAAAGTTTCAGCTCAAAATACCATCACATTAGTTATTATATAATGTGGAATCTGCCCATTTTTGGTGTTTTGAGAACAATGTAGGTGTTTTTGTAGCCTGTGGCTATAAATCCAAATGAGTTGCTTCTCCCTGCCCGTTTTGTTGTGTGTGTCTGCTCCTCATGCATTACGTCAGATAAACAGCCGTCAGTGATAGAGACAGACATGGATGAAGCTGAAATAAGGTCACTAGTCAAAAATACCAAGTAAGTTTATTGATGTATTTGTGGTGGAGTTTATTCAAGCCTTTCTGAAATGTTGGGTCACACACAAAAGCCTTTTGCAGTACACTTACATGCGCGTTTACTGACTTCATGCGGCCGTGGTGATTATAGTGGTTAAGCATTACATAGTGATTTTACTCTCTTTATTACAAACATGCTCTGTTTTAAAAATGTTTTAAGCTTATAAAACTAATTAATGAGGTGCAGATGATCACAGAGACTTGTAACATGTTTTAATACCAGTTTATTTGCAAAAAAAGTTCCTGTGTACATGTGTATACATAAGAGATGCGCGGATCAGCTGAAATGTCAGCCGAATCCGCTCCTTCATTCTAATCATCCATTCACCACCCGCCCGCACATATTATTTTATCTGATATATATATATATATATATATGTCCCCTTTCCACACCCGACCCACACCTGATCGACACTTTAATAATTCTAATTCTTTGTTTTAAGCAAGATGATAGGTCACTTTGGATTGTTTGTTATTAACAGCAGATTTAGCTTTTATATATACAGGAAAAAGATAACAAAAACAGTGCCACTTCAGCCTAAACAGCAGCTATGTTATGTTTACTTGGCCTTTTTCTTTGCACTGTGCAAAAACAGAATAGCATCTAGCCTACTGTGCTTGGATTGGGGCTGCACTAAATGAGAGTTTGCGCGCACCGCTTGTTGCAGGATTGCACAAACTTCTCCTTGCAAGGCGCTGCAGTCGTGTAAATAAGTGATCTTGTTTCTCTCAGAATGATTTCTTTCAGATTTTCCTTTGATGACTCCTCTAACTGAAAGTTTGCACAGTACTCTTGCACTTCATCCATTATTTTGGGCGTCTCATCTTCACATTCTGCGAAGTCCACTCTCAGCTTTTTTGCTGGTCAATTGCTGACCCGCGACCCACTCATAATGTATTTTTTTATAACTCGACCCGCCCGACCCGCAGATTATCCGCAGCACGTGCGGATATAACCGCAATCTGCGCATCACTAGTATACATGTTCTTATATAAACATGTCGCGTGGGCAGGGAAAACCACACTCCTACATCACGTTGTGGTGGCCGGGCCTCAAAAACAATGGGATTTGCATCCTATTTTAACGTCAGGAAATTTATAACACAAGAGACTTATTGTGTTTATATCACTCTAATATGACTGTGAACACACTTTACACACAGTTCTGTCCAAACAGCTCACAAAAGTTATTTTTTTGTCATAGGTGCTCTTTAAAATCAAATTAATACTAATGGTAACTCAAAGCCAACTTGATATTGTACATCAGCTTAACGTCATACAAAGGTAAATTATCTAATATTTTAGATACTTGTCATAACTACAACTATGTGAAGGTGAGTAAAAGAAAGCATAAAAGAAATTTTGGTGTGACCTGCTTCTCTAATCAACCTTAATATCATAATTTACCACAACACTGGTGTTTTGAGAGCTGAACGTTTTCAAGAACACCGCAGATGTGCACATTCATATCGCATTGGCATCACTAGTTACATGATCCCTGTAGGACCTCAAAATCCCAGCTGAATCCCAGCATGAGGTGCATTCAGAGATATTGATCGGCAGTAATCTGTTTTCCTGGTGTGGGTGGTGGGAGAGCCGGCCGACCTGCGAGTGGGGTCAGCGAGGCCAGATTTCCTCTCCGACCGGGCAAGAACCGTGCCACATTGATGAATGAGCACCATGACTAGCGTGTCACTCTGAGCGCATTAGCACACACGACTGCGATTCGCATTAAGCCATCCAACACGTTTGGCTCTTGTAGTTGTTTGCCTGCTGTGATGTATTTGATGATGGTAAATGAACACAGTTACAGTGCGTGTTGCGTGGCGAGAAACATTCAGTGGCCCGCTGCCCCTGTGGTACTGCTAGTGCGCGCTCCCTTTTCTGTTTACAAAGTTGTTCGAATATTAAGCAGGGCCATTTTTCCAGTCATAATGAAGCAACAATGCATAGCCCCACATCTGCACATTTACATATTACACTGTAATTTAGCCTCAGCTCTTAATTTCCTGCCTCATGCGAGCCGAGAGCGTGGTGGGCTCTGATTTGCATAGGCTGCAAGGACGGCCGGAGGGAACGCGTGGCTCTGTGCAGCGCTGTTTGTTTACCAATCATTTGCATTGCATGTAAACAACATCAGAGTAATGGTCTGGAGCATTGAGCGCCACCAGTTGTCCGTGCGTTCAAAGACAGGAGACACAAATCGGCGGTGCTCACAGATGGAGTTAGCGGATAGTCAAATTTGGCATCATCTCCCTGGGAGTTGTTGTAAACATGGAAAACATGGGAATTGTGTGTGGGTTTTCGGGTCCAGACCTGCTAAGTCTCAACCAGGCTCCAAGTGGACGTACAATATGGCAGTTTTTACTCTGATAATGTGTTAGACGGCTCCAACCGTGTTCAACAGACAGACAGTGATCAATATATTTAATCAGCGCAGCCACTGTCACACACCATCAGAGCGTGATAATGCTGTTGGCATTTTTATGAGGCACAGAACACACACACATAGCCGCAGGAAGAGGTTTCAGCGGTCTACTAGAAATGTGAAGGCAGAATCAGTGGGTTTTAGTGAATCATAGTAAATCAAGATTAAAATGCTTGGCAGGTAGTGTATTAAATAAGAAATGTGAGTATTGGCAAGATGTAAGGATTGTTTCTGGCTAAATTGCTGGTTTTAGAGTGTTTATGCAACACTTGTGATTTATTTTGTGTATTTGAAAAGCCTTGCTTATAAAAGATAATTACAAATATACATAGATCTGCAGAAAATGAATAAAAATGTTGTATGTTGGATGTCACACATTGTGCCTTCACGCGTACAGTCCTGTTGCACTTTAAAGCCTGTTTTCAGGTCTCTAAAATCCACTGTCATGTAAATGAACTGCTAAAATATACACTCAAAAATATATTTTATAACTTGTTCAAACTGCTTAATTAAAAATGAGCTGAAACAACACAATTTTTGAGATTTCATTGGGACAACTTATTTTTTTTTATATAGTCACTATTCAGAGTGCATAAAAAAACAGCAAAAAATATGTTATTAAAATGTGGCAAATAGTAGCAAGTGACAAAAAAGAGGCAAAAATCTTCTACAGATGTGTCCACTGTGAGAATGTGCGTTTCTTCACATATAGTGCTGCAATTTGCCAAGAGCTGTGCTACAGCAGCAAAGGATGCTTTTTCATAAAAAAAATAAATAAATTTTTGTGCTTTACGCGATATCTACCAGGTGGCGCAAGGAACAACCGCTTTTCCATTGTCGGGCCAGTGCGAGCGAATACCTCTCAAATCCAACAACCTGCTCAAGGGTGCGTTTCCGAAAACCATTATTAGACAAATAAGGTTGCAAGTTCCAAATAATCATGTGACAATATCAAAAGATAATGTTTTATTAATGTGATAGCAATGCTATCACATTAATTTCTACATATGTAACCAACATAGGCTCATTCTGAAATGAAACTATTTCTCTTATCAGAAAAAAAATACTGACCACTACTGAGAATGAAGCTCGGCTGCCCCCTACTGGTAATGTATTTCCTGAGTCAGAGAATTTCCCTGAGTACTGCGGCTAACTGCGTTTAGTCATGTTCCCGTTACCCGAAACGAGCATTTCAAAAGGCCACATCTGTATATACATTTCTGGAGAATTTCTGGAATTATGTAGCCAGAAGTACATATGGCTTTAAAATGAAAGCTACGGGGCAGTATGACATCGTTCCTTTTCGCGCTTACCAGGTGACTGCTTACCTCCGTATATGGATGGCTTTCCCGCTGTTACCAGTTTGTCTTGTGGCTCACCGCGTACATCAGAGGATTTGAGACACAGAGTGAAGTTGACCTTGACGGCAGGGTTTGAGTTAGGCAAAGAACGATTCCAGCAAGACAACAACAACAGTAAATATGTAAATAACGTAAAGTAAATAACAGGGTGAAAATGTGGTAAAATCTGAAAACGTGTTAAAAATCAGGCGGAGGCTTTTCTTTTCCTGGATTGCTTCTTAAAACACTGTCGGTTGGGTTTAGGGAAGTGAGTGGGCAGGTAAATCAATGCTTTTGAAAACACTATTGGTTGGGTTTAGAGAAGGAGGAGGCTAATTTACATGAGAAGAGTAAAAGAGTGGCACTCGCGAGAGAAATTTGAGACTCAAAAATCATACACAGCGGCCCCTGGTGGATTTGCGAAAACAAAAACTGCAAAAAAAACATAGCTCAGATGTATTTGGTGCTCTCCAGAAATGTATATAGCAGTACGTTTTCAGAATGAGCCTGGGTTGTATGTAACTAACTTTTAAATAATAAAAGGTATGTAAAAGTTAAACATAGTGTCCATAGTTAAAAAGTTGACATAGTAGTACAGTATGTCATAGTCTCACAATGAAACAACAGAATACAAATAATTACAAAGAAGTGATCATATTACAACAAATAATAATAACAATTTTACTTACACTATGGCTTATCTACCATAAAAAAAAAATCATGAGTGGACACCAGATAGTGAAGAAATTTTGTTTTAAGAATATTTTCAACAGGGGCAAAATGCACGTAGTTGAAGAAACACCCAGTAATCAGTTGAAACACACAACTGTATGTTTTGTTTCAGATTGACAGGCTGGAAGCACAGTGCGGGATGCCATAAGACTGCATGAACATCTCTTCAACAGATCTGATGATTATAGTGGTTGAGGGATCCAATTTTAGACCGTATAGTTTTGTTTTGACATCATTGGCTTGACACCATCTGATGCTGATTTTTTCCTCAGCATAACTGCAGCTCTGTTTCAGTGAAACAAACTTCTTTCCTGACAGAGAAGGTGAAGTTTTGTTCAGATAACAGGCAGTGACTGGCACATACTGTAGGCCTTGCTGATCCCACACACATACATTTCGCTCTTCTTGCTCTTTCTCTCCGGCTGTATCTCACACAAACACAACGGCCCATACTTGGGAAAAAAATGGCTCTCATTTCCTTGGACGGGGCTGTGTGTCCACACTCCCCCAGATCTCGGCTGCACTTCCATTTCATGGTGTATGGCCCCGGCGTGTGATTATTCCACTCTCTCAGGTACAGGGGGAGTTAATGTCTGAGGAAACTGATGTCCCTGTCAGCCGCCCGCTTCTCCTCCCCACACGACCTCCCAGCCTCCCGCTCGGAGCTTGTCACCGCATCGCCGAAATGACAGCACCCCCTCACAAAAACACGCATCCGCTCACGCGTGCTCCCTCCTAACTATCAATTCTCCACGCAAGCGAACAGAGAACCAGGAAGCATATGCCAGCAGCCCTTGATCCCTTGGCCTGCATTTACATCCACTCCATGGAGTATCAGCTGGTTAGACGCAGCTGTAACTGCACGTATACGGCTGTAAACATAAACCTGCCGCAAACACAACGTAAACAACCGCGCAGCTGCCATCTGCCTGACAAAGACGCAAGATACCCAGCAGTTATCAGATGAAGTCATTCTGTGGAGAAGTAAGTGTTTTTTACGGATCTTCTTGACAGGAATAGAAAAAAATAGTAGAGGCTTCATAGTGTTTCCTGCCGAGATGTGCTCTATTGAATTTCTTTCTTGGCTACAAGGGCTTTCAGATTCAAATTGTCATTGTGCTTCAACTACGTTTATATTTGAGGAAGTTTGGTTGGTTTTATGACATAATTAGAGGGATAGTTCACCCATAAACATTGTTACATTATTTACTCTTTACTCACTTGTTCAAAACCTGTTTGGGTGTTTTTCTTCTGTAAAGAAAGAAGACAGCTGGAAACTTGTAACCAATAACTTCCGTCCTTTTGGTCACACTTTATTTTGATGGTCCCTTTGTTGAATTGAAGCTACATTGCATCTACATGCCAACTAATTCTCATTAGATTAGAAATCTGTAAGGTTGAGGTTAGGATTAGGTTTAGTGTAAGTTGACATGCAAAGTTTCTTATAGTCAGTTAAATGTCTGTTGAAGGAGCGGTATCAACAGATGATAAGCAGACAGTCTACTAATACTCAAATGGACCATCAAAATAAAGTGTAACCCCATTTTTTCTACTATGAAAGTCAAGGTTAACAAAGTTACATGTGTAACAGAAAAAAGAAACACATGAAGATTTGAAACCACTTTAGGGTGAGAAAATATTAAGTAAACTTGAATTATTGGGGGATAAACTATCCCTTTAAGCAAGAAGCAAGAATGCTGATAATTAATCAGAATCAGAAGGTATGGATGAGTTTTTCAACAAGAAGAAAGAATGGACCTTTTTCACATTTCCGGGTTTCTCAGTAGCGGACATCGTCATAGTTGGGCAAGCTCAGTGAATAGATGAATAAAACAAATAATTGTTTACAATCCTATTTGCGACAACGCAGTGGTGCTGTAGGTAGTGCTGTTGCCTCACAGCAAGAAAGTCGCTGGTTTGAATCTCAGCTGGGTCAGTTGGCATTTCTGTGTGGAGTTTGCATGTTCTCCCTTTGCGTGGGTTTCCCTTACAGTCCAAAGACATGCAGTACGGTGAGTTGGGTAGACTAAATTGTCCATAGTGTATAAGTGTGAATGAGTATGTTCAATTGAATTCAATTCATCTTTATTTGTATAGCGCTTATACAATGTAAATTGTGTCAAAGCAGCTTCACATGGAAGTTTATAGTGAATTGAAACAGTGTCAGTTCAGTTTTCAGTGTTTAAGTTCAGTTTAGTTTAGCTCAGGTCAGTGTGTGTTAATAATCACTACTGAGAGTCCAAACACTGAAGAGCAAGCACTGAAGAGTATGTGTGGATGTTTCCCAGAGATGGGTTGCAGCTGGAAGGGCATCCGCTGCGTAAAACATGTGCTGGATAAGTTGGTGGTTCATTCTGCCGTGGCGACCCCGGATTAATAAAGGGACTAAGAAAACGAATGAATTAATTAATCCTATTTGCTGAAATAATAAAAGAAAAACTTCATGATGGTTGAATCAAGACTTTCAGAAAAAGCAAAAAAAAAAAAAAAAAAGTAAAAGAACAACGCTCTCTTCCAGTCCAAATTTACTGTCCTGCGCATACTTTGTATCACAAAAACGTCACAAAAGGTGTAATTCATTTTTGGTATGATGCAAAAATTATATAATACTTATATACATACATACAAATGTTCATATGTTTTTTTTGTTTGTTTGTTTTTTTGTGAAAAGGGTCCATTGGGAAACATAGAATAACTTATATTTTCGGTGTCTCTGTTTTTCGTCATTTCCACACAGTAGCAGAATAGTGTTCTCAGTCCTGTATAATGGTTATGTTCACTCTTTAGTAGAAAAGGATTGAAAAACATTTAAATAAATTCACAGTACGCATTTTGTTTCACACATGCAAATCTAAAGATTTAATTTTAAATTCATAGTACATCACAAGTAGTGTGTGACAAGTAGAACAATATCACGGAATTAAAAGAGCACTATCTTTATCTTCATTATTGCAGTAGAGTTGAGTCTGCTGCAGTTGGTTAATAAAGACTTGATGGACATTTTTTTATTAAACCATATCTACAATTAGTGTACCACTGTGCCAAAACATTATGACCACCCACCTAATGTGCTTCTGGTCCTTTACATCCTGCCAAAACAGTGCAACCTAACAAGGCATTGGCTCTTCTAAACCACAGAAGGTGTTTGGTGGTATCTGCCACAAAATGTTAACAGGAGATCCGTCAAGTTTACAGTATGTGTTTTTAGTAATAAGCAGAGGTAGGTAACACTTTACTTGAAGGGGATGTTCATAACACTGTCATGACACCTTTATAATGATGACATGACACGTCATGAACATGAGGGAGATTTTATGCATGCTTATGAAAACTGTCATTAAATGTCATTCACTCAGTTATGTCATTTTAAATGCAAATATTACAGTGTGAGTTGTCTTAATTATAACTTTACATAAACAAATACATTAGAAGCTGTCTCTGTCTGTCATGACAGCTTACCAATACCAGAAAAAAAGCATTATTGTTATGACATCTTGACATTACCAAGACAACATAACTTTGCCATAAACCTGATTGTTATGAGGCCATTAGAAATATTTTTCCGATCACCTTTTTTCAGTAAAACAAAATGAATTTGGCATTGAATTAAATCAGTAAAAGTCAGTCAGTACTCTGTAAAACTATTTCAAAACCATGTTAATATTATGTAATGACAATTTAATGAAAAATTCAATTTGGACCACTATAGTTGTACCAAAGTCATGAGAATCGTGTTTATAACCTATATATGACAAGTTATGTTGTTTTGGTAATGTCACATGTTTTATTGCACATATTACGTGGTAATTTTAAGTTGCCATGACAAAGACAGACAGGTTATAATGTATTTGGTTAAATCATGACACAACCCAACCCCCAAATGTTATCAAATCTTGTTAGACTCATGCCTGAGTAGAACTTTTGTTGGTTCTGACTAGACAAAATATCACTGGTTTCCCTTGTGCATCAATATATCTGAAATTCAATTGACTTCCAAATTATATATTTTTACTACTATGGAAATCAAAGGTTACAGGTTTTTGGTTGTTTTCAAAACATCTTCTTTTGGGTTCAACTAAATAGATAAACTCATAAAAGTATGAAACCACTTGAGGGTAAGTAAATAGTGAGTAAATTTAGAGTGTCATTAATAAATATATACATTAATAATACATTAATAATATATATTAGCGCAACAACCCCATGTCTGGTTTGTCCATCTTCTGACCGCCTTCAGTAAATTTTCACCACTGCGGATTAGGAGCAATCCACAAGCGTTCCCATTTTAGAAATGCTCTGACCCACTCAGATCTGAATTACCGTCCATTTCTCCTTCAACTAATGCATTAATTGCATGGACTGATTGTTTGATTACAGTCAACTCAGAACATAATAAAGTATGTGGCTTTGTTAGTAGACAATCAACAATGTTCACTTCACTTGTGACTAGTCATATTGGTTTTGTTCACCATTTCAAGCTCTAGGTATTATAAATTAACGTGCTTGATGTAGATTTAGGGTTGGGAATTAGTTGCATGAATTTTATACATTATTTACTGTAAGGTCCATGTGAACCAGAGTTGCTGAGACTTTTATTTCAGGATGTTGATGTACTTCCAACTGAAAAAGAATATTAAGTAGGGGGACGGGACTTTCTTTTTGTGCACCATTGCCTAGTAGAGAACTAATGGTAAGAGGGGCGGGGTCAAGAATATTGCGGCTGAAGCGTTCAACAGAGAAGGACCACCGCTCCACAAAGCAAATGGTCAGACTTTGATTGAAGATTTATTTATATTTTTTTGCAATTATCTTGCACAGATAAATTGTTCATTACAAAATAAACATTGTAAATTTTGAATTTACATGGATGTTAATACTGCAATATAATAAGTCTACAATATAATCGTTTCAGTGTAGATGTGACTTTAGTCATCATCGCTGTGGATACAGGTGGTAGACATAAAAAGAATGCTTGACTCCAGTTGCACATGTCCAAGACACTATTGTAAACTGATGTGTGAAAAGGACCTGTCAGGACAAACACCCTTAAGTAAATGTGTCTGTCAATGCAAGCACCATCAACATGAATTCAGCCATCTGCTCAGTCAATGAAGATAGTTCCCAACAAAGCCACCTGCTGAATTATCTGTTTTGTGTCTCCTCCCTTACTGAGTCCATGTAATTGAACAAATTGATTGAATGAACACTTTGAAGAAAGAGTTACCTGTTTTGTTCAACAGGACTGTGGTGGAGAGAGCATGGCCGAACACCCAGAAAGATGGGAGAGCGACTGGAGAGACCGGCGGCTGGTCAGTGGCCAAATCAAAAAATAATTAATAACACCTGTTTTCTCTAGTGATTGGGCCGGAGAGACACCGTCTTAAGGGATCGGGAGAGACCAGTCGAGAGAGAGAGAGAGAGCTGAGCGACTGCACACAGCTAAACACGAGTGACATTGCAATTTAAAAAATAAACTTCACACTTACCTTATCGCCGACTCTGTCTTCTTCTTCCCACAACAAAGAACCTTTCTACAGTGGTGCCGAAATCCGGGAAAAATAAGAGACCTCACTGCAAAGATGACCACTTCGTCGACCAGTCCGTTTGCGGAGGTGATCCAGGCGCTCGCGGTCCTCCACCGTGAACAGCACCAGGAGATTCTGGACATAAGAGCCGAGCGGGAGGAGCGCTTCCGTGTCCTGGTGGAGGCCCAGCGCGAAGAACCGCGAGCTTGTCCAGGGCTTGCTGGAGCAGGAGATCCAGCCCACAGCAACATCGGCCACTCACCCTCCCCTCACGCTACACAAAATGGGAGGAAAAAAAGTGACCGGCCCTTCGTAATTGCCCAGCAGCTCCGTGACGCCTGCCGCAGATGGCTGGTACAGGATGACCAAATCATCGGCCAGGTCGTAGATGCCATGTTGCTGGAGCCTTCTCAGGGGAAGGGCTGGGAATTTCCCGGTGCAAAGACTTTCCCCTAGAGCAGTCGCGTGACAGCACACTGAGACATGCACTTGAAAGAGTGCAAGTCATTGATGGGAGAATCCTCCAGCCTGATCGGCCCCTCTCCTATCCATATTTCGCGATTATAAATGACAGGGTGTATCGAGTGACCCAAGACAATCAAAAAAAGGAAGATACAACCCAATTATTAGTACCAAAGAGCCGTCTGGAAATGCTTTTCCAGGCGGCTCACTCTAATCCCATGGCCGGACATTTAGGTCAAGCGGCCACATTAAATCGCCTCATGACCCGATTCTTTTGGCCGGGCATTCATGGTGATGTCAGCAGATGGTGCGCTGCATGCCGTGAATGTCAGCTGGTGAACCCACCGGCCACCCCAAAAGCGCCATTGCGCTTTTTACCAATTATGGAGATCCCCTTCGAGAGAATTGGTATGGATCTCATCGGGCCATTGGATTGATCCACACGCGGGCACCGGTTTGCATTAGTCCTAGTGGATTATGCAACGCAGTACCCGGAAGCGATTTAATCGCACGCTTAAGTCCATGATCCGTAAATTCGTTCACAAAGATGCAAAAAAATTGGGATAAATGGTTGGAGCCCTTATTATTTGCTGTGCGAGAGGTTCCCCAAGCCTCCACGGGGTTTTCCCCCTTCGAGCTTCTCTACGGCAGACAGCCCCGTGGGGTGCTGGATGTCGTGAGAAGCTTGGGAGGATGAACCTTCACAAAGTAAAAATGAAATTCAATATATCCTGGACCTACGAGCAAAACTCCACACACTGGGGCAGCTCTCTACAGAGAATTTGCTCAAGGCCCAGGAGGAACAACGCAGGCGATATGATAAGGGCACTAAACTACGAAAATTCACAAAGGGAGATATAGTCCTTGTACTGCTGCCTTCTTCCAGCTCCGAATTACTTGCCAAGTGGCAAGGTCCATTTGTGGTCACACGGCGAGTTGGCGATCTCGATTATGAGGTGGTGCGAACGGACCGGAGGGGGGCCCGTTAAATTTATCACGTTAATTTGTTAAAACGGTGGAGGGAGGCGGAGGAGGTGATGCTGGCGTCACTGGTTACCAGCGAAGATGATCTGGGACCAGAGAGCATAAGCCGAAATAGGCCAAGCCCTCTGGTCACCAGAGGTGACCATCTTTCGCCCACGCAGCTCACTGACATCCGACTTCTTCAAACCAATTTTACAGGCATGTTCTTCCCCCTGCCTGGTCGCACTAACTTAATTCTGTACCACATCGAGACAGAACCGGGCGTGGTCGTTAGAACTCGACCGTATCGTTTGCCTGAACACAAAAAAAGTGGTCCAGGAAGAATTGAGAAAGATGCTGGAAATGGGAGTAGTAGAAGAATCCAACAGTGACTGGGCCAGCCCGATCGTTCTGGTACCCAAGACGGACGGGTCGGTCCGGTTCTGTGTGAATTATCCCAAATTAAACGCTGTGTCGAAATTCAACAAGTATCCAATGCTGCGGGTTGACCGAGTTGCTCGACCGGTTAGGCACTGCTCTCTATTATTCAACATTGGATCTGACAAAGAGTTATTGGCAGATTCCCTTATCTGCCTTATCCCGAGAAAAAACGGCCTTCACGACGCCGTTTGGCTTACACCAATTCGTGACGCTTCCGTTTGGGTTGTTCGGGGCACCGACCACATTCCAACGCCTGATAGATAAAATACTGGCCCGTCACTCGGCATATGCCGCTGCTTATTTGGATGATATAATCATAAACAGTAATGATTGGCAGCGGCATATGCAACATGTGCGGGCGGTGTTAGCGTCGCTGAGGCGGGCCGGGCTTACGGCCAACGCGAGAAAGTGCGCGATTGGGCGCATGGAGGTGAGGTATCTGGGCTTCCACTTGGGCCATGGGCAGGTGCAGCCCCAAATTGATAAAACTGCAGCTATTGCAACCTGCCCAAGACGGACGGCAGCCCGGCCTGAGACCAGCAGTGGGGGTATGTGGTGGAGAGAGCGTGGCCGAACACCCAGAAAGATGGGAGAGCGAGTGGAGACACCGGCGGCTGGTCAGTGGCCCAATCAGAAATAATTAATAACACCTGTTTTCTCTAGTGATTGGGCCGAAGAGACACCGTCTTAAGGGAGCGGGAGAGACCAGTCGAGAGAGAGAGAGAGAGCTGAGCGACTGCAGACAGCTGAACACGAGTGACATTGCAATTTTAAAAAATAAACTTCACACTTACCTTATCGCCGACTCTGTCTTCTTCCCACAATAAAGAACCTTTCTACAAGGACCAATAGAAACATGAATGAAAATAGCAGATTGAATGATTCAATGAATTTTATGTATATACCTTTAACCCTTTAACATGTACTATCATTGGTTGGATCAGTCTGCAGTAGGTTGATCACTGGAGGGTTTGATCCTAACAGTGTGATTAGAATGTTCTGTGCATCATGTGAACAGCTGCTAAATTTAAATCTGCTCTCCTGCGAACAGTCACGCCGAGCCAGAGAAAGACAAACACATGCACTTGTCTTAAATCACAATTTAGATGTTTTTTTCCATCAAATAACATTTTGCACATACTCTGATGATGTGTGCTATTCACAAAATATACACACTGTTTAAGTAACTAGAACTCTATACTTCTCCAAGTAAAATTGCCACTTCCATGTATTTTGGGAGAAGATGAACTTCATCACCTATCACCCATCCTAGATCAAATAATGATAACTATTAAGCTGCAAAATATCAATTAGGAATAAGAATGTCATGTATTTCATAATATGCTTTATACAACAGTTCTGTCTGGCTCCTGAATCTGATTGGCTAATAGCCATGCAATATTCTGCCAGTAACAGCACTCGTACCGCCTCTTCACCCTTGTGTATTACTCCGCCCACATACATCAACAAGCAGAGAACACTCTACAGTTTGAGAAATATTGCTGCTGTTGGATGACACAATGTACTTTTGTGGCTTTTTTGGTGGAGAATGTAATTGTTTAAATTGAAACAATGCAGTTTATTTATAAGGATAATGCCTATTTTAAAATATTTATAATTTCTGAGAGAGAGTGCAACGGCGGCCATTAGCCTGTGTTTGAGCAAAGATGGTTGACGATGTTCATCTACAAGATGGCAACATAGATGCATAATAAGACCTAAGAGAAAAACAACGTAGTTTCAAACTACAGCTGATCAAACTATTATTAAACAAGTAAATTACTTTCTAAGTCGATCTCTCTCTTTTGTGTGCTATAGTGCTGTATTTATACCATAGTAATATTGTGATCTCCCGATTGCAACAGAGAAATACTGGGAGATATCTTTATAGACTGATGGCATTTCAGTATATATCATATATTAGACATTACGCTAGAGAATCATTCAAATACTAGCCCTAAAGTGACGTTAGTGAGTGAGCAACGGTTTCTGCTTTTCTGACGTCAGCTGAAGATGTGAAGGAACGGTTCCTCTTACAATAGGGTTTTTAGACTCTCCATGTTTGATTTTTTTTATATATACACGATTATGCTGTCACACCGTTGCATAAACACAATTTCACACGAGTAGCAGTGCGATGTGGCTGTATATCATCTGCAGCCTCATGCCAACGAAGCCTCCCACCAGTGCCAATATACAGCCACAACCCACTGCTACTCGTGTGATATTGCTCATTTAACTTAAATTGGTTAATTAGGCAAGTTAGGGTGATTAGGCAAATCATTGTATAAAGATGGCTTGTTCTGTAGACAAAAAATATAAAAATAAATTGCTCAAGGGGGCTAATAATTTTGACCTTAAAATGGTTTAAAAAAAAATTTAACTGTTTTTATTCTAGCCAAAATAAAATAAATAAGACTTTCTCCAGAAAAAAAAAA
>CAIGQZ010034880.1:4525104-4537814 GCA_903798205.1 Danio tinwini
TTAATAGCAAATATCATAGGTTTTTTTTGCACAGCTTGTTTTTTATTTGCTTGTTTGTTATTTATTTTCTTTTTTTTTTTTGCTAATTTCATTTTTATTTCTCAAAAATGTATTTTTGTTTTGCAATTTTTTTGGAAATTTGCATTTATTTATTTATTTTTGCTTAATACTTTATTTTTCATTTACAAAACTTTTTTTTTTATTTTGCAAGTACGTATAGCCCTAGATTGACTCCATACCACCTGCCTTTTTAGGTTCAATTGCATTGAACCCAAGTTCATTTCCCCTTTTGTGTGGATGTTTTGGGCAGGTGTTAAAACAGCAACCTCACTCTGGTGTGCACCAAACAAATGGAATCAGCAGAAGGGGTCTCGGTCCACTTCCAAATCAACTCTGGAATGATTCATTTAAGGTGTGAATAAGATCCCACCTTGATCCATCACATTTGCAGAATTATGCGGCTTTTGAGTTGTGAAAGTAATCGCTGTTCATTCATTCCATCTATGATAGTTTAACGCCACGCCAGCAGAGGGAGCCCTCGCCCGACTACTGACTCAGCTCCGCTCTCTCTGTGGTTACTTCTTGTTTGTGCTGTATTTCAGCGAGAGCTCAGGCCATGCTTCCTTGTGAAATATTGCCAGTTTACTTGCCTTACCAAGCGTTGTTCTAGGTGACTCATGACTGCTATCCTGTGTATGACCCTGCCTGCCTTGATCACGTACGTTCTCTGTCTTTGCCCTCTTGATCTGTTTTGGACTGATTATTGTGATACTGAACTTCTGCCTGCACTCTTACTACTTCTTCTGGATTTGCCCCTGTGTATGTTGATTGGTTTGGATTGCTTTCTTGTTGCAGACTATTTTCCTGATAACTCGTTGATGTCTTTGTCTCATCCCTTTAATAAACTTCCGCATATGGATTCTAAAAAAAGCCTTAGCCTCCTCGTTACAGATAGCCAGTTCCAAATACTAAACTCTCTAATCATTAGGCAACTACCTCGAAAGCCCAGAGTTTAATACCCATCTCAGATGAGCCCCTGGGTTGTATTACTATCCAAAACTTTATATCAGCGTAGTTAATATGTGGTTATAGTTTGCTACAATGACTTCCTTTCATGAGCTTGTGAATGCAGAAGTGAAGATGTTGTTTAGTGTATGTTTTCATATAATATCCATTGTTGAACCTGGGTGGTCAAAGTCTACACTCTCAGAAAAAAAGGTACACGGTGGTGCATCTCTAGAGAAAGTGCTACATTTTAAGAAATACTGTAGACCAGATGTCTATAGGCTTGTCGGCAGTATTTTTGGGGCAGCGAGGGACCCGTGGAGGTTCAGGTTGTTACACATCTAGTGTAATGTTTGCATTCTTCTCTTTCATTTCCCTCTTCTACAGGCTCAGACGGGGACCTCGTCACACTCATCGCCCAGCCACAGTGCCAGCTGCACCATGCCTATGCCCATCCACTCCACCTCAGCCGGTTCAACCTCCACACACACGCCGCAGGACTGTCTGGCAGAGGTTGGAGATGCTGGATGCCTTCTCTCAGGGTGAGTAGGTTGAAGCTCTGCATTGACAAACATCATTAGTCACACAAAAGGAGACAAGGTGAATAATATTAGAGCATATTAAGGAGACACACTGACAATGTTTAGGAGACATTTAAGGAATGTTAGAAAATATTAGAAGTACACTCTCTAGAAAAAAAGGTACAAAGTGATACAAATGATGTTCCTTAAGGAACACTTTTGTACCTTTGTAAAAGTTGTACCTTATATAGTACAGAAAAGACCTCTTATGATAATGTTCTTTACCTTTTATGGTGCAATTGAAATGAATGTACACAATTGTTCTTATAAAAAATGTACATAAGTATCGGACAACTCCTTTATTACAATATCTATGAAAATAAATATTACTGGAAAGGCAAAGTGATTTTATGAATAATTTCCATATTAAAACAATAATCATCATGTAAAAGCATATGTTTAAAAAACTCATAAACATGAATTACTAAGTTCTAATAATACAAAACAACTGGTAAAACAAAACTATGGATCCAGAGCATATGTAAGTAGGGCGTCTTCACCTCACCCCACTGCAGAGACAGCAATGCTTCACCCAAGGACTGTGCCTTTACTGTGGAAAGCCTGGACATTTTGTGGTAGCCTGTCCATTAAAACGTCAAGGCTCACCAGTGAAGAGGGGGATACTGGTGAGCACTACCCCTTTTTTACATTCCTCCTCCCGCACTCTCCTTCCTGTTTCCATCCATTTGGATGATGTCTCTAATTCGTGTTCGGCCCTGATTGACTCAGGGGCGAAATTTTCTGGACTCTTCCCTGGCGGCCTTGTGAGGGATTCCAGAGAGAGAGGCTATGGACAGGTACATAAAAGCCGGTCTCATCTGACCCTCCTCATCTCCTGCAGGTGCTGGATTCTTCTTTGTCAAGAAGGATGGCTCCCTGCGTCCATGCATTGACTATATAGGGCTCAACTACATTACCATTAAAAACAGGTACCACTTACCTCTCATGTCGTCTGTTTTTGAGCTGTTGCAGGAAGCCAAGCTTTTTACCAAACTTGACCTCTGGAATGCCTACCACCTTGTCCGCATACGTGAGGGGGATGAGTGGAAGACAGCCTTCAACACCCCTACGGGACACTTTGAGTACCGTGTCTTACCATTCGGCCCTAACTAACGCCCCGGCTGTCTTTCAGGCCCTGATTAACGATGTGTTGAGAAACATGGTTATTCGTTTTGTCTTTTGTGTATCTCGATGATATTTTGATCTTTTCCCCATCCTTGCCAATACATATTCAACACGCACGCCAGGTGCCACATCGGTTGTTGGAGAACCATCTTTATGTCAAGGTGGAGAAGAGCGTTTTCCATGCCCAGTCGATTCCATTTCTGGGGTTCATCATTTCAGCGGGAGAGATCCAGGCAGATCCCTGTAAGATAAGGGCTGTTGACGAGTAGTCAACCCTCTCGTAAAGCTCTGCAGCGGTTCTTGGGGTTTGCAAACTTTTACCGGCGATTCATCAGGAACTTTGGTCAGATTGCTGCACCTTTAACTGCACTCACCTCTCCCAAGGTATGGTTCAAATGGAATAGTGACGCACAGGAGGCCTTTAATAAATTGAAGTCTCGTTTTGTCTCTGCTCCTGTTTTGTCTATTCCAGATCCTGAACAACAATTTATTGTTGAGGTGGACACCTCTGAGGTCGGGGCAGGCGCAGTTCTATCTCAGCTGTCTTGCCTAGACGGGAAAGTGCATCCGTGTGCCTTTTCCCACCGCTTAAACCCTTCAGAACGGAATTACGATGTAGGTAACCGAGAATTGTTGGCAGTCAGGCTGGCTCTGGGGGAGTGCCGTCACTGGCTAGAAGGGGCAGCCCAACCTTTCCTGGTCTGGACGGATCACGAGAACCTCGAATATATCCGTTCGGCCAGGAGGCTGACCCCTCAACAGGCTCGCTGGGCCCTCTTCTTTGACCGCTTTAAATTTACCCTGTCGTTCAGACCTGGAACCAAGAATATAAAGCCTGATGCCCTCTCCCGTCTCTTCAAGGCCCCAGGAAAGGAGAGATCGGTTGATACCATAATACCAAAAGAAATGGTGGTGGCATCTCTCTCCTGGGACATCGAGAGATGGGTGGAGAAGACCATACAGAAGATCCGAGTACCAGGAAGGGTTCCAGCTGGCCGTCTGTTTGTTCCAACCAGACTTCGCTCAGAGGTCATCCAGTGGGGGCACACATCCAGGCTAGCCTGTCACCCAGGAGTTTGGAGATCGCTGGCTGTCATTTACCAACGATTCTGGTGGCCATCCATGGCCAAGGACGTCAGGCAGTTTGTGGTGGCCTGCTTAGTTTGTGCCCAGAACAAGACTTCTAATGCACCTCCCATTCCATCCTCAGACCAACAGGCAGTCCGAACGGGCCAACCAGGATTTGGAACGTACTCTGCCTGGCGTCCCACAATGCTAGCTCCTGGTATCAACAACTGTCTTGGGTCGAGTACGCTCACAACTCCCTTCCGTCGTCAGCCACAGGTTTGTCCCCATTTCAATGTTCTGTTGGATTCCAACCCTCACAGGAACCCGAAGCTGCAGTTCCGTCTGCCTTAGCTTTCGTTCCCAACACCAACACCGGATCAACACCGGACTCCTGCCCGCCGTTACATGTGTGGTCAAAAAGTATGGCTCTCCACAAAGGACCTACCTCTCAGGGTGCCTTCACGCAAGCTAGCTCCCAGGTTCATTGGCCCATATCAGATCACCAAAGTCTTGAGTCCGGTGGTGGTAAGGCTTAAGCCCCCCATACACCCCCTCCCCCAAGCTCGGTCGGGTACACCCCATTTTTCATGTATCTAGGGTTAAACCTGTGTTGTATTCCCCTCTTGTCCCTCCTGAATCCACCGGCTTAACCTGACTTCCGGCTTCCCCTCTCTTTCTCTCTCCCTCGGCCGCATCTGATACAGCCGGGCCATAGTGCGCCCTCTACCGGAGGAAACTCGTAAGGACTTTCATTCCTCTAGTATTTTTTTGCTGTTTAACCCCTGGCTGTTTTGTTTTGTTTCTTCCCTTGTGTCCAGAACACTTACGACAGAGATAATTTATTATTGTTTTTTTTTTGAGAACCCTCGGTGCCAGTGGAGACCCTAAAGGCTTTTTGTTTGTTCATTTTGGATTTTTATTATTTTTTTTTTTTCATCAAACAATAAACTTTCTAATTTGAACCTGCACTTATGTCCATCCAGTCCCATAACTGACAATTTTGACTTTTTGACCGCACTCCTGTTACTGTGATGTTTGTTTATATATTTGTAAATATGTTTATACAATATACATATTTAAATACAAAAGCTTAAAATAAATATATAACTTTTATATAAATATTAAATATAAATAAAATAATGCTGTATATTTAGTCATATTTTTCTAAGTCATATTTTTCCATATTATTGTTAAATGGTTGAAAAAATGGACAGGGTTCAAACTATGATTGTTTAATATCAAAGCATTTCTAGAATCAACACAGAATATTTATTTAGAAACCAACTTAACCAAATTTGGTCCAACCAAAAGCAATTCTTTGTTGTGCATGCCAAGGTAAAACACTTGCCAGAATTTTCATAGCATTTGGACAATAGCAGCTGTGCACTCTGTTGTAGGGTCAGGACATTCTACCTCATATAGAGAATATTGATACACTGTACCATCATATCTCTGCAGTCTATGAAAGCCTAATCCATGGACAGTTTTTTTTCATATTGTGAATATTCATTGTTGTAACAATAATGTGTTTCCTAAGCTGAAATACCAGGGTGATCAGGGTCCTGTTGTTTTCAAAAAAGAGAGAAAATTTAAGATAAAGTGTTTTGAAAAGAGTCAATTAAATTTATTCTCAATAGTCCCTTTGGCTGACAAAATGTTAAGATGAATGTGTCTGCTCTTGTTTTTGTGAACCTGCTGCATTAAAGGTTCAAATTATGTTGGGATCATAAGGACGGGAGGTAATGAAAAGATAAATCATTTGGAGTAAGTGGGAGGGATATTAAATTTTTCATGAGGGGTACATTCAAAAACATGGCCCCTGTGCTCATAGCTCACACACAGACCAGACATGTTCTGCTGAATAATCACAATCTCTAATGAAACAATACAGAAAATGCAATGCAAGGATGCAGAATGAACTGGTTAAAATTATTCTCACGTACGATTCTTTCTTAAAGCTCTCGCCATCAGGATGAGCTTTCTCACATCAGTGGAAATAATTGCTTATATGATTAATCTATAAGCCATTACACATATTAGTCAAAACATTCTTACAACATGCTGTGAGCGCTGCAGTCTAAGCCTTTATTTATCATGTACACAAGTTTGATTGGTTTTTAATGCTGTCATTTTTGCCAGTGATACAGTTTTAAACGCTGTTTTATACAAAATAGTTTCAATAATTCATTTCTAATAACTTGTTTATTTTGTCTTTGCCGTGATGGAAAGTATTCAGCTTAAAGTGTAATTTAAAGGCTTAACTAGGTTAATTAGGCCAAAGAAAGAAACATTTCTCCAGAAGAAAAAAAATTTATATATATATATATATATATATAGTAGATTATTAAATATAAATGGTATTTTTAGATAAATAAGACTTATTTTCACTTTTGCTCATATTGTTTGTAAGTTTGAGGTAGAGTTTAGTGTATAGTGCTACAAACACAATGAATCATGGCCATGTGAATGCATCTTATGTTGAACCATATTTTGAACAACAATTAAGGCTTGTACACACCGGGACGCTTTTCGTTTGCGTTTATCGTCAGCGTTTTCCAAAACGTTTTTCCGGATTCAAACCCAAGCGATTTTCACAGGCGTCGAGCAGAAGAGTATGCAAAATCACTCCTTGATGTTAGATGGCGCTACACAACTTTTAAGCTTCTGACACCCGCTTGTAACACAGAGAAAGATGACAAAGTTGACATGCTTGTTGTTATGGATGGTTCAAGCAGCAGCTGCAGCTCTAATGATGAAGAAATTATTATTGTTCACCAGTGCAATAAGTAGCTCCACGTTCATAACGCCTCTGGGCATCTTCTTCAATGTGCGCTCGCATTGACAGTGTTGCGCTTGAGTGCCTTCAAGTGCTGTTTCAGAAGCTCCGTGCACTTGAACAAAAGTGCCAATCTGATTGGTGGAAAAGGTTTTGACGCGGCGCGTCAAAACAAAAAAACGAGCATGAGCCGTTTTTTTTTTTTATTACGCTTTTGCGCCTGCCGTTTTGCGTGTTGGTGTGCACGATTACATTGAGGCCCTTTATTTAGTCACAAGGTGTTAAACGTCAACGGAAAACGCGAGCAAAAAATGTCTCAGTGTGCACGGGCCTTTAGCGTGATAAAACATTGCCATAATAAGGCTGTCACTATCTGGTGTCTTCATTATGTTGTGTGCCATGTGTAAGTTGTAGGGATGTCCATAACCAATCACGTGATCAGAAATCGGGCTTGATCACGTGGTTTCAGACTTGATCAGAATTAGCCGTTACCACCCGAGCATACCATCTCCCATCCCCATTCCTGACTGTATTTATATGCTGGCAAAGTTGAACACGGAAGCAGCTTGAAGCGGAAAGCGCGAGTATGTCTGCGGTGTGGAGGTATTATAAAGTTGATGACGACAACATTGCCATAGCAAACTGTGAGATATGTAAACTTGGGATTGCCTGCCGGGTATGTTAAGTTGAGGTGCTATTTGTTTTATATTAGATTTAATGTTGCACTGAAGTCCAAAAGTGAAGAGTTTATGTTATTTATTACTTGATTGTTCAAGCTACCTCACAGAAGTGCTCTGTTTGTTAACACAGTTGTTGAATGTTAAAATAAGGTGAATTAAATAAAACATAGGCCTAAGAAACATCCTGGATCTGTTTCTTCGCTTTTATTTATTCTTTATTATGTATTATATTTAAGTATCAGATCTTGCTTTGGTATCGGTAGATACTCAAAATCAAATGACTCAGACTCAAAGGCAAAAAAAAACCTAATCGGAACATCCCTAGTTTGTCTCATTTGTTGTGTTCCATGAGCCTCTGTTATTGTCATGAGATTCCTTTGTTCAGTTTTCCCACCATTCATCAGTTTCATTAGTTCCACCTGTGTCTCTCTCCTGTTTGTTATCAGTTCAATCATGGCTTGTGTATTTATACCTCTGAGTGTGTAGGGTATACTGTCTGGTTTTGTTTTGTAACAATTCCTTGTCCTGCCAGTGTTTGATGTGCCAGTTCCTGTTGTAAGTGTTGTACTGTAAATAAATATGTGTTTTTGTGAGTGAACTGTAACAAATGCTCATCTTATTAAGGCAAAACTAAACACACTTTATGCACAAATTTTATTACTTTTATTTTATTATTTATTTAGTGCTAGTGTGTTCCCATTGATTATAGGTTGTAATTTTTGCAGTGTTATCTAATGTTCTGATTATAAGGCAACAAGTTATAAAATGTCAGTAGACACAAGTTTAAAAAATACCCTGGAACCAAATCATTTTGGTTACTAAGGATTTTAATGCATCCTATTTTATTTTTTTTTACATCAAGATTTTACACACATTGATTACTCAGTGAATTTGACAATGGTGTGCATGTATACTTTTATATGACAGTCTACGTTGGGCAGTCTTGTTGTTCTCTTACACATAAATGGTAGCTTTTGGCAAATTGACGACCCTGTACCTTCACAGCTGAAAAAAGTGGGTGTACACTTTATTTTAATTGTTACAATGTAACTATTTATTTAACTACGGAGTAAAGCTGTGGTCACACTGGACTTTTCTCCCTATAGACTTTCATTCATATGCACATGAATGCGTCAGACCAAAAACGCAAACCTGTGCATCAAGTTTTGCAGATTGCTGCGGTGCAAAGTTCACACTTGGTTGAACTCTGACCTGCAAAATCGTATCACATGACTATGTAAAACCTACTGAAGATCAAAGCACAAAAGTGATATTCAAGCTACGTGTGCACAATGTATGTCACGCGACATTCTTACCTGTCCCACTCTCCAACCTCAGATGTGCGTAACTGATGGTAGACAAAATGGGGACTGGACAAATAACAACGGACATATAACAAATTTTAGCACACTGAAAACAGATTGCAATTTCACGGAGACATAACACACAGAAAATTCAGGGCCTCCCGAGTAGCGTCCTGTCACCACTTTTATGCCACGGTGGCAGCGGCTGGATTGGAGACCGTGGGAGTGACGTCAGGGGGGGCACGGCAAACAGCTGGGCAGCGGTAGCCAATCGGAGTCACTATATGGGTGGAAGCGAGAGAGAGAGAGAGAGAGAGAGAGAGAGAGAGCGAGAGCGAGAGCGCAAGTGTGCGCGCGAGAGAGGGAGAGACTAGCGAAGAAAAATAATAAGAATAATAATCATGCAACACAGGAATGTAACACCTCTCTCTACAGAAATTTTAAATATGGACCAATCAGTAGCTTTTTTTTATGTCTAATCATCTTGTTTAATCCTGCCCCTTTTCGCAGTGCCTTACTACAGAATGTTGCATGGTCAAACTTGTCTGACCTCGGAATAATGGTAAATAATTAAATGTACTTCATATTCAGGCTTGTAATGCAAGTAATTATGCTTAATTGTAAGTACATGGCACCTGTGTAACAAGCAAACCTTGTTTGGAAAAATACCATTAGTAACTGCATTTTGTAAAAAAATACTTACAAATAAAATACAAAAAATGTGTCAAGAGAGTGAAAATTGCTAATATTATTGATAATAATAAAATATATTTATAATTTTCTCATGTAGCTTTATTTTGATACTTAAAAAGTGACAACTAGCCAAAAAGATTTGTAAGATTTGTACAGTAAATTGTTAACTTAAATATCAAATATTGCTTAAACATTTAGTAATTAAGCACAATTTATATCCACTGAGTCAAAGAGAACAAAATTGTTTCTTCCAGATAAACTGGTGCTTAATATCAAAATGAACAATGGAATTTGTTGCATTAGAAGCTACTCTGAGCCTTTTTTCTTATGTAATAGATTACGTGTTGGTTGGAAGCACAAGACCGTTCTTTGGGAACCCAGCTGCTCAAAACCATTCTGGGAGGTAATAAAACTAAGCCACTTTGTTGACTGACTTTGGCTAAGACATGTTAGAATGACAAAACATTTCAGATGTTGTGCAATGTGGTCGCTCCACTGATTTGTCTATTAATGTCATCACATGATCTGTTAATACAAAGTCACATTACTTTTTTTGATGCCCATGCTAGAATTTATTTGGTAAATGTATCTTTCCATTACAGTTTATGCTAATTATTTTTCTGTCATATGAAAAGTATATGTTACCCAGTTTTTTTTTTTTGTGCATTTTCAAAATATTTGCGCATCTTGCCATTTTTTTTATGCAATATTTTTAAATGTGCATGAAAATAGTGAGATGGAAACATAGCTATTGAGACACAGATATTCATCTACTATTGCTGTTGTGTTTATCAAGGTCTTTGTTGATGTTACCTGGACTGCGAATGACATCTGGTACATAGTTACGCATGAAATCATAGGAGATTGTCTTGTGCTGCCTGCTGAGATGGAGTTTTCAGTGATGGAGAGACGTCCAGAGGAGGTAAGAGCTCTGGACTCTTTCATTTGCTGAATGTAGTCACTCAGATGTTTGTGGAGTGTCCAGAGTGACAGGATGCAGTGAAATACGCGTGACCCTGCGGTGTGCTCGAGCGAGTCTGCTCAGTATTAGAGCGCCGACGGACATGGACACAATATCACACGCGAAGAACATAAGGCGATACACTTGAAGGGGAATATGGCTGCGGACGGTGATCAAATGACCTCCCGCGCACTCGCCATGTCTCAAATTGATTACGTGATTGAAAAGCGCATTCATTCCTGATCACGGATGGAGACATGCAGCTGTAAAAAGCTCCTCCGAGGGTCTTCAAAAGGATTGTGTACAGATTGCAGGTGATTTGAGGAAGGCAGTGAAGGGGAACGGGAACGTCACGCTGACTAGTTGTAGAGAATGGATTGTGTAGGTGGATGAGGTGAAGTTTGATGGGGTTTTTGGAGGTGACGAAGATGCCCTGAGACCAGTTTAGTGTGTTTGTGTCTTGTAATGGGCACCATTAAATTGATTCCACAAGCTGGATTCACGAAAATCTTCTTAAGAAATAAGTTAAGAAATTAATTTAGTTTTTACAAATATAAGTAAACATTTTAATTGTATGACTTTATTATGTTGATTTTGTTGTTGTGGTTTAAAGAAAACCCTGGGTATCTAGACTTATGTCTTAAAATAATGTAAATGATATACAGTTGAAGTCAGAATTATTAGCCCCCTTGAATAACCCCCGTTTATTTTTTTTCCCAATTTCTGTTTAACAAAGAGAAGATTTTTCAACACATTTCTAAACATAATAGTTTAAGTAATTAATTTCTAATAACTGATTTATTTTATCTTTGCCATGATGACAGCACATACAATTTTACTAGATATTTTTCAAGACACTTCTATACAACTTAAAGTGACATTTAAAGGCTTAACTAGGTTAATTAGGTTAACTAGGCAGGTTAGGGTAATTAGGCAAGTTATTGTATAGCAATGGTTTGTTCTGTAGACTATCAAGAAAAAAAATTTGATTAAAGGGGCTAATAATTTTGACCTTTAAATGCATAAAAAACTGCTTTTATCCTAGCTGAAATAAAACAAATAAGATTTTCTCCAGAAGAAAAAATATTAGCAGACATACTGTGAAAATGTCATTGCTCTGTTAAAAAAATCAAGGGGGGGGGGGTAATAATTCTGACCTCAACTGTATCTTAATAAATCTGAACAGTGTTTGAATTTTACTTTGAGCAGATGTTTTACAATGTGCTCAGCCTGCTGGTTTGTCCATTCACGCACATTTGCATCATCATATGATTTCTTATAACAAACCTTTTTTAATACTGGAATTTTTTTGGTAAAAGTGTTTCCATTGTAGTTTAAGTGCATCTTTTCTTATCGAATAAAAAGTTTATCCTACTCAGTTATGTGCATATGTTTTGTATGCCTATTTTCAAAAGTTATGTGCATCTTGGCATTTCCATCAAATTATTTTTTATGCGCATATCCAAAATCAAATTCCATTCCTATTAAATTGGTGAATGAAAACGTAGGCTAAGGCGAGAAATACTGCTCCTGACCAGGTTAGGTTTACAGAGTAATTTACCATTGTAACTGACTCTGAGTTAAAGTTACCTCTCTTTTAGAAACAGGCTTGACTTACACTGCTTTCTCAAGTTTGACAAACCTGCCATTTTGAAACGGAAAACCCAGAGTTTCTCTCATTTCAGAGTTCTGAAACTGGGCCCAGATCAGAGCTAACTATTTCTTAGTAATAAAAGACTGACCCCCATGCATCTTGTTTAAACAACCTTTAATTAGGGGGTCAATCCCCCAAACCCCCCTTTAATTCGCTATCCCTGGATACATTGTGCTGCCTTTGCTTGTAATTTTTAGATGTACAACACAAGAAGAAAAATGTATACAGTTGAAGACAGAATTATAGCCCCCATTATTATATATTTTTTAAATATTTCCTAAGTTATGTTTAACAGAGCAAGGAAATTTTTACAGTATGTCTGATAATATTTTTTTCTTTCTGAAAAAGTCTTATTAGTTTTATTTCGGCTAGAATAAAAGCAGTTTTTAATAAAAAGAAAAAACATTAAGGTCAAAATTATTAGCCCCTTTAAGCTGTATTTTATTTTGATAGCCTAAAAAAAACAAACTATTGTTATACGATAACTTGCCTAATTACCCTAACCTGCCTAGTTAACCTAATTAACCTAGTTAAGCCTTTAAATTTTACTGTAACAGATGCATTGACAAGCATTGACATGTTTATTGTCTAGCTTTTCTTTTCTCTGGTGTATGAATGACAAATTATCATATGCATTGGTTTATATGGCAAAACATGCATTTTTCACCATGTCTCAGCATTTGAGCTTTGGCCACATGGTCAAGAAAGATACAAAATATTTGGTAAACTTTGCTCTGCCTGGTCTGTTCTTTTCCTGCTCTGCTCCTCTCCTGCTGTGGAGTTTATCTTCTCTGACTCTGCTGCTCTGAATCAGGCTATCTTCGGGGCCTCTCTCTCTCTCTCTCTCTCTCTCTCTCTCTCTC
>CAIGQZ010034880.1:4537914-4550235 GCA_903798205.1 Danio tinwini
CTCTCTCTCTCTCTCTCTCTCTCTCTCTCTCTCTCTCTCTCTCTCTGGTAACTTTATTTTACATTTAAGCTGGGTACAATAAACATCATATATTTTTATCATTACATGTTTTATCATTTTATACAGTTATTGTGTAACCATAGATAATTATTGGTTGTAAACAGTTGTAACCATAGAGAATTATTGTCATTAAATCATTTCATTTTCAAGTATTTGTGAATTACTTTTTATTCAACATCATCACTTAATTGCTCCATATTGCAATACAATACATTGACAAAATAGCAAGGCTCTCCCACATTTTTAGCTATTATAACTGCCCTTTTTTTCATTTTTGGTATAAGATTGCAGAAGGATTGTTTGACTAGAAACGTAAAGATTTTCACCATCATACTGATAAATTTTAGTCGTTCGGCAGGTAAAAAGGTAAAGGTAGGTAAAAACCCATTCTTTACACTGGCTTCTCCTAACATGAATTTCACTTGATATTTGGAAGTATTTAACTTTATGCTTCAGAATATCGAATACCGCTTGTGGGGTAATAGACAGTTGTGAAGACCAACATCCCTTGGATTGAAAATTAAAACCAAAACCACAATGTGGCATCATATCAATATTTTACTCTCTGAGTTGTGTTAAAATAGCTGCAGGCAGTGCCAGTGGCTCATGGAGTGCATCCTTTTAATGTCACTGCACACCTAAAATAATAGCATCTTCCATAGCCCAAAATAAATGTCTTTTTTAAATTATTATTATTTTTTTAAGCCACAAAAATTTTCCATTTAATTTCTAACGCTTCATATTTAATTAAGAGTAAAAAAAAATCATTAAAAGCCACATTCATGTCCAGTTATTGAAGATGTGCTTATTTAATGACATTAACCTTCAAAAGAGCATCCACTTTCTGGACTAGCCTGATTTTATGAGGAAACATAACTATTTTACGGTTTGGTGGAATGAACCACCAACTATTCCAAAATATGTTTTATCAGCGGATCCCCTTCCAGCCACAACCCTGTACTGGGAAACACCCATACACTCACATTCACACACACACACACACTTGTACAGGCCAATTTTGTTTACCCAATTCACCTATAGCGCATGTCTTTGGACTGTGGGATAAACCTGAGCACCCGGAGGAAACCCACGTGAACACGGGAAGAACATGCAAACTTCACACAAAAATGCCAACTGGCCCAGCCAGGACTCAAACCTGTGACCTTCTTGCTATGAGGTGACAGTGCTAACCACTGAGCCACCGTGCCACTTCATTCAGTCCAGTTATATATATAAAAATATATGATTTTTAAAAAGAGACATGACACTAAACCCCACCCCTTAACCCAGCCATCATTGGGGATCAGCAAATTGTACTAAATTGTACAGATGAAATCATACTAATTAGCCGCTAAGTCAAAAATTACAAATTGCCATGAGATAGCATTGGCAGGACAGTAAACAAGACACATTTACGCTGAATACGAGGGGACTCCGCCAACCCGATTTTACCAAGTAGGACATATTCCTGGATTAGCATCTTTGTTGATCCTGGAACAACATTTCCAATCAGCTAATCAGAATAGTTTGTTAAGTTTAGGCTTATGGATAAGTTTAGGCTTATGGTTAAGTTTAGGCTAATGGTTAGGTATATGCACTTCTACATGACTAGAATAATTTACAGTTATGGTTGGGTTTTGGGGTAGGGAATAGGTATTGATTACATTTTCAAACAGAAATGATGTTTCAGGATTAACAGATGCTAATCAAGGATTGCATCATACTTGGCAAAATCATGATACTCTGAGGACCCACATCTGTTTTTTTTGAACACTGAATGTGTGTACAATTTATCAATTCATGGGGTCTAATTGAAATTTCTAGCTGTAGATTATTCTTTTTCTGACTGCTTCCCTGTTAACAACCCATAGTATGTCCATCTGGAGCACAAACATCTAATAAGCCAAGTTTTGCTACTTTAAATGTTTACAATATACATTTATATGTTGTAAGTTTTACAAATCTATGATACGTTGACGGTTATATCTTAACGTTAGGAAGATATTAATTATTTATTTTTAAGGGTTTTTTTTCTAACTTAAGTTAGAAAATTTGAAGAAAATGTCAGTCAAGAAGACATTTGTCCTTAAGAATGTTTTGTGAATCCGACCCTAAATCTGTACTTCAGCCAACCTGCTACTGAAGCATCTCTTGGGTCTGTATCTCAGAAAGCACAAGCGTGTCTGGCAAATGGCCCACACTGGTCCTGTCTCTCTTGATTAAAGAGTGTGATTGAAGCACACAGCCATTAGGCAAAAGAAGAGCGAAAACATGTGTTTGTCCTTCAGATACACAGCCTCCATCGATCGGCATCATTAAGCTTCCAATGAAATTGGGGTCTAAATGCCCTTATAAATGCGTCTGCTTATTCCGTTTGGCTCCAGCGATTAGGCAATAGCTCATTGGTACACAATTAACACTGCGTGTGGTGATTGTGCGCTCGTGTTGTCATATTTCTCTGCCACAAATTCATAATTACATTCTTGTGTCGGGTGCAAGGATGTGACTTTAAAACAGTTGCAGCTGTCATCAGAGGAAGCATGGAAATTGAAGGTTAATCTAAGTAATATTGATCAAATTTGTGACAGAGCTAACAATATTTAAAATGACATTGCCATGTGAATTATAAAACCAATTTGAAAATGGTTAGGGAAAATGTCATAGAGGAACAAATACTGTATGTGCGTGCTGCTGTTATATGTTATTACTAATGTTTTTGTGAGGATGGGCGTTAATCAGTGTTGCAACAACTTCAAGTCTCAGATGTCAATTTTACCATGTATTTTTTGTTTTATAATTATCACCTGATTTTGTTCCTCAGAAAGTTCCTTTCAAAAATGGCTTGTCTAATGATGTTTTGTTTCCCATAGTCTGTATGTATTTTAAAGGACATTTAGGTTACCCCTTTTTCCAGATTTAATATAAGTCTTTTGTGTCCCCAAAATGTGTCTGTAAAGTTTTAGCTCAAAACACCCATAAGATTATTTATTATAGCTTTTAGAAGTTTCTGTTATATAGCCCTAACCATCAGGTAGCGTTTATTGTGTACTGCACCTTTAAGGCTAATCCTCCCCGCCCACCATTTCCAAGTACCTGTCAACATGCCTCAATCTCCACCCTTGGCTGCCTCAAACAACAGACAGACAAAGCTGATCTCATGTAACGTTTGTGAGAAATGCTACAGTAGGAATTTTACCAATGAGTATTTGATGCATTTGTTGTGGAGTTGCAACGATGAGACCTTTTATTACGAGAGCAAACTGAACAGACCTTTTTTTCTCGGTTGCTTTGCGCACGTCCTGTCTTGTTGATAGGATTATACAGGTTACAACAGAGACACGTTAATATGCAGCTGTCATTCACGTTGGGCGGGGTGACCGCACTCCTACGTCAAGCTGGGGTCGGTCTTCAAACCGCTCTAATTGGTCCACCACTTTTATGTTTTTAAATTGATAAAAAGGACTGGGTTTGTTTATATCACCCCATATGACATATACACTATACCTACACATATGTCTTTCCAAACAGCTTGAAAAGTAGATTTTTCACCATAGGTGCCCTTTAAAACAGACAAAACAATTGATTTAGAATAAGTTCTTAAATATGATCTCATACTAGCAGTTTTTTTATTTTTTTTTTTAAATGAGCAATATCACACAGTAGCTGTATTGGCACTGGCAGGAGGCGTGCGTGCGGCCTCATGCCAGCCCCACCATTAATGATATACAGCCACATCGCAATGCTACTCATGTGATATTGCTCATTTAAAATAACAGTTCAACAGCATAATCCTGTATATATTAAAAAAAAGTTTGTACGAGGAACTACTTCTACCACTCATTCACATCTGCAGCTGACGTCAGAACAGCAAAAACCATTGCTACTTCACCAGTGTCACTTTAGAGCTACTATATAGTATTTGAATGATTGTCAAGTGTAATATGTAAAGTGATGACAAAACAGGTGATTTTTGCTCACATTTTAAGATTATAAGGCTGAACGGCATAAAATGCCATCAGTCTACAGAGATTTCAGTATTTCTCTGTTGCAATCGGCATTTCACAATATTTAACCCTGAAAAAGCCAGAGCAAATCAAACACTACCAGTTTACGTGGTATAAATAAAGCACTACAACTTACAAAAAGAAAAATCAACTTAAAATGTCACATACCAGATTTATAATGATTTGTTCTGCTGTAGTTTAAAATTTACACTATGGAAACGTTGTTTTTCTTACCTAAGAACTTATTATGCTGTCTCTGTCGCCATCTTGTGGCAGAAAGTCAACCGTCACTTTTTTTTTGTCTGCTCAGACAGGCGATGGCAGCCAATGCACTGCCTACGATGCTTTGAAATTATAACTGTTTAAAAATAGGCACTATCCTTAAAAATAAACTGCATAGTTGCAATCTAAATAACTACATTCTCGACTAAAAAGCCTCAAAAGTATATTGTTGTCCAACAGCAGCAATATTTGTCAAACTGTAGAGTGTCATCTGCTTGCCGCTGTATGTGGGCGGAGTAATACAAAAGGGTTAAGAGGCTGGACGATTGTTGTTATTTGCAGAATATCGCACTGCTATCAGCCAATCAGATTCAAGAACCAGACAGAACTGTTGTAGAAATTGGATTATATTAAAATATTATTATGATATTATGAGATAATCATGATATATATTTTTTTTTAATTCAGAAAAAATAATGTATACTGGGTGCAGACTATCAGGGAAGAAATAGTAATAAAAATATACAATAAATTATATATATATATATATATATATATATGTATATATTATATGATGTATATGAAATCATATATGTACATAAAATGTTTTCTTTGCCTTAATAAAATAATAATTTTAAGTGAAATGATCTTTCAGAAATAAATCTAATCTTAAGTTTTAATGCAAAAATAATTCTGGTTATTACACTATTATTATTATTATTATTATTATTATTATTATTATTATTATTATTATTATTATTAACATTTGTATTATTATTTTTATAAATATTTTATTATTATTATTAGTATTATTATTATTATTATTATTATTATTGTTGTTGTTAATAAAACTATGCTGCTTTTTCCCCCACAAATTCAGTATTTTCAGTCATTTTTCTTTTGGCTGATGAAACATTACTAGAAATTACAACTGAGTGAATTTTTTGATGTGGAAAACAAATCTCATATTTGGCGAAATAATTTCACCAGTCATGCAGTCACCTGTATCAGAATAATCCTTACCGAAATGGCCTTTGAAAGTCAATTTTCCCGTTCCACAAAGGAAGCCATACCTTTCTGACACCGCTCTAGCGCATGAATTATGGAAGCGGTTCACCTAGAGAGGCCTTTTAATGGGATGTTTCTCGCCTCTAATAAAATGTCTCCCCCTTATCAGAATCCCTTACAATCCATATGTTAATGTCTAATGTTGAACTATTTATCTGTGCAATTTGTATCCTTTCTCTTTCGGCGTTATCTGAAATTATGCTGTAAATTTCAGCCGGGGTGAAACGATAATGCTTATCGAGCCACCCGTAAACCTCATATTCAAATTTTTTTTTTGGTTGCATGATTAGTCCTATTTATCTGTATAATTGGATTGAGTTTTTCTTTTTCTCCCGTTGCTGGGTGAGCATCTGCAAAATGGGGACTGCTGATTCGGAGGCCGTGGACTAAAACAAATGATTTGAGAAGGGACCCTGGCATAATTATGCTCTAGATTAATTCCATCTGGACACAATCAATAGTTTTACCCTTCGATTTCTGAAGTCTAATCTAGTTATACTTGCCTATGAGATTCGAAAAGGGAAAACAACTTTGCTGTTAGAAAGAGGCGGTGCAGGACTCAAACTGTAAGGAAGGTTAAACATCCTGATGTGTTCCATCGGCTGTACAGGCTGAATGTGAATGCTTTGTAATGGTTTTCATCGTTCATCATCATTCATGCAAACATCCCCAGGCTATGTATACCTAGAAATTAATTGTATCAAATATGTAATCCAAATACATATGACACTGTTGTGAGTTCAAATTTAGTTCACATAAATATTCAGATGTTTATGCAGGAAGTCTTCTGATTTTAAGGCGCACTGTTCTATGCTATTCGGTGGATTTGTTAAAGGGAGAATTCAGTCAATAAAGAGTAAATATTGTTTTTACATTTGCATGCTGTTTCAGTCCTGTAAGATTAGTTTGTATTATTATTCATAACATTTTATTTTGAATGGTCCTTTTTAGACATTCTATTTATTATAAATCTATGTTTGCACAACAACAACATCGCCAAAAACTGAAAAGTTTTTTTGCCGCTTGCATTTTTAAAAAGTTTCACATTTGCATTACAATGTTTTCAAAATGATTCACATTTACACATCCGCAAAAATGTCCAAAAACAATGTATTATGTATGCCAGGCTCGTATTTGGTGCTGCCAGTTTGTCAGTAAATGGTACCTGTAAGGAAGTGACTGTGTGCCTTTGGCAGCTCGCCGCTGATGCTTATGTAGAATTTGCCAGTAAATCCACACTTTGCTGATAAAGTGTTAGCAAACACTTGAACAAAAACAAACTTTACCACATACTCAGCTGTTACGTGTTTATGATGTTTAAAAGAGATGCTGTATCATTTAGGTGAAACCGATGTAATGTGCCGATCAAGATCAAGGATGGGGCAGGCGACAGATCAAGGATAAGGCAGGAATCAATTCTGAATTTAAGCTTTTTTACTTAATGGTTTAAACAAAAGATGTAACAATATTGAATGGGAAAAATAATAAATATTTACAATATTTTCTTTGAACGAATACAATGAGTCAAAGAAATAAACAAAACAAGTCTTAAGTCTAAATCTAAACTAGGTGACAAAAATAAATAATAAAAATGAAACCGACATCTTCAGTGCACACGACACCCGATCTAAACTAATTAAACTACAAAACCCCAAATTGCACACTTCAAAACACACAAACTTATTTAACAAAACCAATCTAAACTAAAACAAACCTAACTAGAAGGTCATAAAGCTCAGTTTAGAATCACACAACAACCATCAAAGCATTTACTTAAAGCCAGCGAAGTTAAACAAGTAAACTCGAATTACCACAGTAAAACTGAGATAATAAATCATCAAATAGCCTAAGCATGCCGAAAACACAATTTGCATGGAGCACAAAGATACGCCGAGGCAGAGCGCACACCACACACTGATTTGTTGGAGCTTTAAATTCTTGCGGCTTGTCCAGGGATTGGTGGAACTGGCACCGTCATAATGATGATGGACACTTAGGCCGTACTCACACTATGTACAGTTGCCTTGAACCGGGCCAAAGCACGCTTGTCCCCCCTCCTGTCTCTCCCGACAGCCCGCACTCACATTACATTCTAGCCTGGGCGCGCTTACGTCATTGATGATGCGCTGCTCAGTAAGCGCTCTCGCTCAGTACAGTGGAGATTTCTTTAGTTATATTATTTAAGTCATTTGATATGCGGTGACACACAGTCTAATATTTTGCAGAACAGATCAGCCACATTTGACGCTCATAAACAGTCCTCGTGCTGCAGGAATTAGGAAGTTTGCTGAAGGCCCAGCTTACGTGCAGTGAGGGAGTTTGCGTTCATTGAACAGTAAGAATGATTAATTAATCCATATGAAACAGTCCCTTAAAAGTCACATCTCGCTTTCAGTTTCGGGCTTAGGCATGCTTGCACTCACCAGAGGTGGAAAGTAATGAATTACATTTAATCACGTTACTGTACTTAAGTAGTTTTTTTGAGAATTTGTACTTTTTAGAGTAATGTTTAAAATTAGTAATTTTACTTTAACTTAAGTATGATTTGCCTAAAGTATTGTACTTTGCTACATTTTAAATCATATCCGTTACTGAGTAAAAATGAAATATATAAGGAAATGCAACAAAAAAAAGAAAAAGGAAATCGCGCCCGGAAGCCACGTCACTGCAGCAGCAGCGGGAGAAAAAATCAGCGGTAAACTTGTGTATTTACTTTTGCTGGAGTTGGATTTATCGCACAGAGTTGTGTTTTCGGATCCTTACTTATGTTTGATCATTAAATTGTAACCTTGAACAATTAGAGACCAGCGCATGAGCCTTTGGTTCTGATTGTGCATGTGGGACAGAAATACCACAGGATTATGATCTGTAAAGACAGTTATTGGCAAATTACTAGAACTCAAATAAACGTCAAAGTATGGCAATGCCAGCAGCATTGTTTTATGTTATGTTGTTGTCTTCTACACCTTTCTCTTCAAGTACCATGCACAGGCATGATGTCCTAATTTTCAAAGACTTTCATTTACAGGTGTTTTCAGGGACACGACAACAGCAGAGTTTTCAGATTTATGTGTTTTCAGTCCCATTTTCAGGCTTGTAAACAAAGAGGCAAAATGTGTAAAAAGTTACTGATTTGGCTGAAAATGTTGTGGCATAAACAGACCCTAAATACATTTTTAAACTACATTTCATTTACCAGACACTATTAGGTTTATTAGTTAATTTATTATAGGAGTATTAGCAGGTTTTTCTGCTTGATATTAGGACTAAGCAGGCCTGTAGCCAGGGGGGCTCAGGTGGTTTGAAAGACCCAGCCCTCACTGACAAAGGTCCAGAATTTGTCCCATACATGAGCTCATTTGTCCTATTTTGACTGCTATGCCATCATAAATTGTAAAAAGAATCAATCGAAGAAGGTTTTAAGACCAAACTAAATCCTCTGTTGACTGTCGCTTCGGTGTGGCCTCAGCTAATCAGTTTTGACCAATGCAAAAATTTGCAAATATTTTTCAACATCCAGCTGTGCAAGAAAACATACAATCTTTCACTACTGTACTGTTTTTAACAGAGAAAACATTTTCAAGTAACTTTTATTCTAAATCTTGGACCTTATTCTTGAAACAAAAACAAAAAAAGACCAATTACAAGGTGTGAAGCACAAAAAGCGGCCCATATTAAAATTAATTTGAATGCTAATTTGGCTATTGATGTTATCCATAAATTCTCAAATGTACTTTTTTTTTTTTTTTTTACAAGAGAGGCAAAAAAAAATGTAAATTATTAGTAGTAGTATTCATTCATTCATTCATTCATTTTCTTTTCGGCTTAGTCCCTTTATTAATTAGGCGTCGCCACAGCGGAATGAACCAGCAACTTATCCAGCACGTTTTACGCTCCAGCCGCAACCCAACAATGGGAAACACCCACACACTCCTGCACACATTCATATACGCCGCGGCCAATTTAGCTTATTCAATTCACCTATACCGCATATCTTGTGGGGGAAACCGGAGCACCAGGAGGAAACCCACGCAAACACAGGGAGAACATGAACTCCGCACAGAAGCGCCAACTGACCTAGCCAGGGCTTAAACCAGCAACCTTCCTGCTGTGAGGAGATTGTGCTATCCACTGTGACACCGTGCTGCTTTATTTTTATTATTATTATAAATGTTGTTGTTTTCTAATGATATACGATGTAATAACTTTATATTTTTAAAAAATATATTTATTGATATTTCTTTATTCTAAATCTTTAGGAAATATTTTGGTACATTAAAACGTGTGGTTTTGATGACCATTTGACAAGATATTCCAGCTAAAAATAGTGCTTAACATGTCACTAAAATACAGAGTTTAAATTTCATAATTAAATAAAAATGAGGTGAATAATTGCAAAAAGGTTGACTTTTTGAGAAAAAAAAGAACCACCCCTTTCACCAGGATGGCTTTGTGCCTGCTGAGTCATTAATCATAAAGAAACTGTGAACACAATTGAGCAAAGCTGAAATTGTCATGCACGGTTGTTTGATCATGAGTACATCTTCTCCGAAAGCCAGATGGCGCTATCATGGAGAAACTCTGAAAACCTACAAAGAAGAAACCCAGGAAATCCTTATAATGGTTTAGCTGCTTTCACTTAATTATTTTTTTTTATTTGTTTATTTATTTATTTATTTATTTATTTATTTATTTATTTATTTATTTATTTATTTATTTATTTATTTATTTATTTATTTATTTATTTGCTCATTCAAACTACTTATTTAAAACAACACAATTCTTGAGATTTCATTGGGACTTCTTAAATTGTTTCTTTAATCCACATGCATTTGTTAAATGTGTTAAGTTAACTTGATCAATTTGTGTTGGGACAACATGAATGAATTGTGTGGAACCCTGCATTTTTTACAGTGTTCATTGATTCAGTGTGAATAATAAACACACAACTATGAAATCATTTTACATAAGGATTAATATCAAACTTTCGACTGAAGTTATGAAGCGAGTTTGGAGCAAAACCATGTTATTATAAAACATGTTATTATAACGTGTGGTAATTTTATCTGCAGCATTTACTACACAGAGCTAAAGTTCAATGAAAAGCTGTGCAAAAATATTTTATTATCACAAGACAATTATTTTAATGTCATAATCATCCTATTAAATCGATTTTGATTTTGAATTCAATTTTGTATAGTTGTGAACTACTGCTCTGTTTAGTAAACTCTGAAAGCAGATGATGGAGATTCACTAGAACCCCCTTTACTGACAAAATGTGCATGAAAATCACCTTTGATTAATTGCAAGTCCTGGTAACAATTTTGATTGTCCGTTTTGAGTATTAGTAGACTGTCTGCTTAATATCTGTTTATATGTCCTTCAACAGACATTTAACTCACTATAAGAAACTTTGCAAGTGCATGTCAACTTACACCAACCCTAACCTTAATCCTAATCCCAACCTAAGTGCCTATTTATAATCTAATGAGAATTAGTTGGCATGTAGATGCAATGTAACTTAAATTCAATAAACGGACCATCAAAATGACCCAAATCCCTACTTTATATATGCAAACCCTATATTTTGATGGTCCGTCAATAGGTGTTCTAGTGACTAAAGTCCTTTATCCACCTGATATTGACATGCCTTTTCAGTCATCCATATACATGTGGTCAACTGAGACATTTCACTGTTTCCACCTGATGTGATACAAATGTGCTTCTTGTGGCCACTTGTGTTCAGATTTTGTAGAGACCCTTTCTTAATGTTTCATCACTTTCACTGGAACGCTCGGAGAGATGTGCAAATGCTATTGAATGAACAAGCCCCTGTTGTGCAGATTATTACAAGCAGGAAAGCAAGTTAATGAAAAGGATATGGATGGTAACTATAGTTTCTACCAAGAGTTTGTTATAGTTGCTATAGTATCCAAAGTTACTTATGTGGTATGGTCAACAAAATATCCAAAGCAGAAAATCAAAAGTGTAACCCTTTCTTCTGTGAAACACTATGGAGATTTTCCTATTAAAACTAATACACTGTAAAAAAAAAAAAAATCCACAATTTTACAGTTTATTTCTGGCAGCTGGGGTGCCAGAAAAAAAAGTAAAATAACGGCTGTTGAATTACAGAAATTTACTGTAAAATAACGGTTCCTTAAATTTGAATTTCTGGTAAATTTCTATAATTCAACCTCTGTTATTTTACAGTAAATTTCTGTAATTTAATGGACGTTATTTTATGGTTTATTTCCGGCACCCCATCTGCCAAAAATAAATGGTAAAATTACAGACTTTTTTACAGTGTAGGAGTGAATTAGATCTGGAGTTGTCAGGCAGAATGTTGAAAAGGCAACATATTACAATCACAAAATTGTCCATAAAAATTATCCATAGGTTCCATGTGACGTCACACAGGGGTGCGGCTGCCATTTTGTGACCGAACTGTACTGTACTGTCAATCTGCTGTGCTGAAAAAATGTAATTGTTATGTTGCTTCATAGCGCCAGTAAACTGAACTACTTTTCATTGCATAAATGTGTCCTGATGTAATTGATAATGACGTGCTTTACCAGCATTATACATTATTATTAACATTATTAGCCATTCAGTTCCTTGATCATGCTTGTGCTACTCGACTATTGTTAACCCTTTGTGGAGACAGCATAAACCGCACCGCTTGACTTTCTTTATTACTGAATAAAAGCACAATGTTTTTGTTATAGTTGCATTTTAATTAGTAAAATAGCACTTTCAAACAATATCTTACATTTATTTGCACAACCTAAAATGGAGCATTTTCCCAGGGATGGGTTACGGCTGGAAGGGCATCCGCTGCATAAAATTGTGCTGGATAAGTTGGTAATTCATTCCGCTGTGGCGACCCCGGCTTAATAAAGGGACTAAGCCTACAAGAAAATGAATGAATGAATGAATGAATGAATGAATGAATGAATGAATGAAT
>CAIGQZ010034880.1:4554245-4565526 GCA_903798205.1 Danio tinwini
AATATAATATAATATAATATAATATAATATAATATAATATAATATAATATAATATAATATAATATAATATAATATAATATAATACTGTATATGTTCATACATATAATGCATTTTAGAATTGTATTTATATATCAGGCAATAAATAGCCATAAATTGTTCAAATGAATTATCTATTTTATAACCATTAAAGTTTTGAACGTGTTGAATTGCTGATTTTCTATTTATTCGTCAATTCTTGTTCTTGTCATTCCAATTCAAATGACATTTCAACATCCTGTGGTTCGTTTGGTCTATTTAATTCAAACTCGTGACCTGAAAAAGATCCAATTCACCTTTTTTTTTCTTGCCCAGAAGTGCTTCCGATGCTTGGCAAAACTTTCATCCCACTAAAAATTGTGGTCAAAGCTTTTAGACTTCACCTGTGCCGACTAAATTAAAGGCATGTGAAATGAAATGGAAATAAAATATGCAATGGCTGCCTGTCATAATTTTCTCCCCAGATGATGAAATTGTGCTGTAATGGTGCAGCAGGAGTTTGTTCAGCTACACTGCCGACCCATTATATTATCCAGAGGGTTTGTGGACCCCTAGTATAGACAGAAAATAGAAGGACGTGTGAAGTACTGGCTCTGAAAAACCCATTTCAGTCTTCCTGCTCCTGTCAGTTACTTTTCATTGTACACTCGACGAAAAGTCCTTAGAAAAACGTGGACTGGTGTAATATCAAGGAATTTTCTGTGTTGGTTTGTCATGCTTTATTTGTATTTTACAGTGCATTGCACTATATTATGTTTAAGGAAATGTCTGTGAATGTAAAAAAAAAATAGGTCACCTACAAAAATAATATTCTGTACAATTTTTTTTGTCCTGTGCATTTTCTGTTTAGTTGAACACAGAGGAAAATATATGAACGAATTCAGGAAACCACTTCCATAGCATTTGTTTTTTTAGAGGGCACCTATGATGAAAATCATCTGTTGTAAGCTGTTTGGACAGAACTGTGTGTAGGTATAGTGTGTTCACAGTCATATTGGAGTGATAGAAACACAATAAGTCTCTTTTTTTTAATTGTCCTGATGGGAAAAAAAAAATCCAAATCCCTCCCATTTTGAGCCTGACCACAACTTGACATAGGAGTATGGTTTCCCTGCCCACCGAAGTGATTGACAGACACCTATTAATACATGTCCATAGTAAACTGTGCAGTATTGCCAGATTGGTCAGTTTTGAAATCGTTTGTGCGGGTAGTGAATACCCCCTCCCCAACTTTTTGGTTTACCATTTTTGGGACCTTGTTTTTAGGGCGACTAGCACAAGCATGCATTACTAAAGAGTAGACCTAGACTCACTGAAGAATGCCGATTGGTTTATAGAGAGATGTCTTTTGTGCATCCAACAAGTCAGGGAAACAACAACATAGAAAGTGGCCTTTTTAAATGCAGTACACAGACAAATCATTACATTAACAGAACCATCATAAATCTTTGCTGCTCGACTACATTTGAAAATAATGAACTTGAGCATGTAAAAGACATGTGGCTTTCTTCTAAGAGTGAGAATGACATTGATCGTAACATTATGGCATACACCTACTGTACCAAGTAAGGTACAGTAATACTGGCAGTGGAAACACAAACCTGGAGGGTGAATTGTATTGAATGGTACTGTGCTTCATTAAATCACTTTCTCCTTCATTCTGATGCTCATTTTAAATATCAGCAGGTTGTCTTGACCGCGTATCTATATGCCATCCGGCTAGCTGATTATATATATTCTATTTAAAATCTTGGAGTTAAAGTTTGTTGTACAGGATAAAAAAAGTAAGTGTGACTTTTTACATCGCAATTTTGATATGCTTCTTGCAATTATGAGTTTAACTCCATAAAAAATTCCTAATTCATACATTTTCCATCTTGCAGTTCTGAGTTTATATCTCAAAAGCATTTTCTCTGAATTGTGAACTGGCTTCTGCAAAAAAAGTAAACTTTCATAAAGTGTGTTGAAATAGATGCTCATTGTCAGCTTTATGTGTGTAGCTACATTACTTTGGTGTTAATATGTTTGCAGATTTATGTGCTCCAGTCACTTTCTATTCCTGCGGTGTTGCAGATGTGAGCGTTCGATACGTTCTGTTATCATTTCGCACTTATGGAATACAGCTAAATATGAGATGAATTACATTTTCCCTCCGCTCTGGGGGAATAATTGTCAAAGCTATCTCACTCTTCTAATTTAATGTCAGCCGCAATATTACCGCATTTGAAATATGATCAAACCGATAGTCATCTCTATCCAGTCGCATACTGACATTTCTTTTATTATATGAGCTGACCATTACCATATCCAATCTGGCATATATTCGCATTTTGTAATAAGTTCAGTATTAATGACGGGTGATTAATCACAAATATTGGTTCAAAGACATCACAGATAGACTTCTCCACCAGAGTATTAACTCTAATGTGTTGGAAAATATTGAAAATTATATCTGACCCCGGCAGACGACTTGGACAGTATGAAATTTCCAGATAGCAAGAGACACAGTAACTCTGTGCATTAAACAGGGGTTGAGGTTAAACGTTTCTCTCCGTCTCATTTAAACAGCCCTGTCACAGCAGACATCGTAGTAGCGTCACACGTTCAGGATTCATCTGCGTAAACACATGCAGAATCTGGTCCGATCCCTCAAAAAAATTGAACATGGGTAAGTGAGCACAGAATGGAGCTGGTTTTATGCACTAGACGCTGCTCTGGGAGCTGGTTAAATGGATCAGTCTGATTAGTTCTCAAGTGACCTCCTCCAGAGTGGGCCGTGTAACATGGGCTTCATTTCCATGTGTAGATTAAATGGACCCAGCGGTGGAGGATTTGGCTTAGGGTTCAGCGCTTGTCGTCTCCATCTACTTTGGTAAATGGGGGGTTTGTATGCGCTGAAGGTTTTGCTTAGGCTGTAGACCATATAGAAAAAGAGCTGTGAAAAAGTGAGTGAGAGTGGAGGCTGAAAGACAATTCTCGTGAATTCTCGTTCTCGTGAGTGTGTTTAAATACATTGTTTAGACGAAACAAAACCCTTTTAGGGATAACACTTTTTTTATTAAGAAAATTATCATTTAGACTAAATCAAATATAAGTCAATGTATGTAAATGCCAACATAGGCTCATTCTGAAAACATAGCCCTACTGTATATAGATTTCTGGAGATTGTGAATTATGTAGCCAGAACTAGGTATGGCTGCTTTTCATTTTTTTAAACGAATGCTACGGGGGGCGGTATGATGCCGATCCTTTTCGCGCTTACCAGCTGACCGCTTAGCTCTATATGGATGGCTTTCTGGCTGTTACCAGTTTGGCTAGTCAAGTCACCATGTACGTCAATGGACTTGAGATGCAGAGAGGAGTTGACCACCATGACGGGGTTCGAGTCCGGCGAAGAACGGTTCCAGAAAGTGGGTAAGACAAAAACAGAAGCCGAAAAATTAAATAACAAGTAAATAACAGGGTGAGTATGTGGTAAAAATCAAACGTGGGCTTTTCTTTTTCTGGATTGCTTTTTAAATTTGTCAGTTGGGTTTAGGGAAGTGGTTGGGCGGGTCAATCTGTGCTTTTTAAAAATACTATTGGTTGTGTTTAGGAAAGAGGGAGGGTGGGTCAGTCGATCAGTAAGTCAGTCAGTCAAACAGTCAGTGGACAGCAGCCTCTGGTGGATTTACGAAAGAACAGCATGCACGAATGGCACTCGCAAGAGAAATTTGAGATCTCACAAAGTGTAAACATCGGCCTCTCGTGTATTCGCGAAAACAAAAACTGCTAAAACACAAACCTCCTGGGACATATTTGACAATCTTCAGAAATGTATATAGAGGTATGTTTTCAGAATGAGCCTGAGTTGGTAAATACACTTTCAGAGGCAAGGAAATACAAACGTTTGGTTATATTCAAAATTGATTACATATTTGTGCTTGTTTGTATGTATTAATTTATTTAAAGCAATATAAATGAAGATAAATGTATAAACAAATACATGTAGTAACATACATATACCTAAATAAATATATAGTTCAATTCAGTTTGTCTTTATTTTAGCACTTTTTACATTGTAGATTGTCAAAGCTGCTTAACATTGATACATTTATAGCAAACAATCTTATTATACTATAAATGTACATTAAAAAAGGCATATTAGGATTTTTGTATGTATTAATTTGATTGTGTATGCATGTATGTATTTTCAGATAAATATAACTATTTAGGAATAATATTAATCATTTTAGGAAAGACTTTTTTCTGTATTTGTGGGTTTTAATCTTGTCCAGAACACTGAGAGGGTGACAAATTAGTTTGATTAAATATCCAATAAATAAACAAACTCACTAGATCTTATTCTGTTTGGAACATTATGAACTATTTGCAAATAATATTTTAAAATATGTACCACTCATTCCTATTTGTATGCCTAAAATATTGAAAACAGTGCTTGTCTCATCACATTCAAGGAATTACATAAATCATGTACAGTTGAAGTCAGAATTAATAAACCCCCTAAATTATTTGCCCCCCTCTTTATTTCGGTTTAACAGAGAGATTTTTTTCAACACATTTCTAAGCATAATAGTTTTAATAACTCATTTCTAATAAATGATTTATTTTATCTTTGCCATGATGACAGTAAATAATATTTGACTAAATGTTTTTCAAGGCACTTCTATACAGCTTAAAGTGACATTTAAAGGCTTAACTAGGCTAATTAGGTTAACTAGGCAGGTTAGAGTAATTAGGCAAGTTATTGTATAATGATGGTTTGTTCTGTAGACTATCGAAACTAAATATAGCTTAAAGGGGCTAATAATTGTGACTTTAAAATGGTTTTTAAAAAATTTAAAACTTTTTTATTCTAGCCAAAATAAAACAAAGACTTTCTCCAGAAGAGCAAATATAACAGGAAATACTGTGAAAATGTTCTTGCTCTGTTAAACATCATTTGGGAAATATTTTAAAAAGAAAAAAAAACATTCAAAGGGGGTTTAATAATTCTGATTTCAACTTTAAATGATACTATATATTCTATTTAAAAGTCTGAAATGGAGAGTAATATTACTGAATATTATTTGGGTCAATTAAATGTTCTATTGTCATATATATTAAATGTTTCGCTGCTTCACTGTTGCCTCATTCTCATTGCTAACAAACACCAATTTACAAAATTCTAGTAATGATTGAATAGTAAAATCTGAATATGTAGAAATTGAGGGGTCCCAAGGGGTGCTAGGTATGAGTGCCCCAGGGCACAAGCCCCACTGTCCCAGTCCGTAATCCCGCTCTGGATACGGGCCGCAGGTTGAATTCATTAACATATGCTTAGGCTATCAGTTGGTGAAAGTGATGCAACTTCCTTGTTATTTTCTCTAAAACTTTCCAGAGAAGGATTTATTTCTCCTACTGTACGTGTAAGTCTTTAACTGGACGGTATCTCATAGCCTATCCTGAGAACTTTAAATCCTCAGAGGAAGTTAGAGGAGAGATGTTGCATTTTATTGCGTTCACGTTTTAAAGTAGCAATGGTTGAAATATGTTGTCCAGACGGCTGCAGGGTCAGACGTGATTTATGCACTGGTTTTGGATCAGGATGTTGATTTCTTGAGCTTAATGTTGTGAATGATTTATGTAGAGCACATGCTAAAACAATTTTTAGTACTGTAGGTAATCCAAATTAGCCAAAATAGGATGGCGAAGCAGAGCTCATGCTTACTAAAAACTCAATTAGCATTTGACTGTGAAAAGTCACCATAAAACCTCCTACCTGCACACATGCGTGAGCATACACATTCCCACGTTCACATTCAACCTTGTGGCCTTATTGCTTCCGTTCACCAAGGTGAACATGAAATCTACCACATATATAGTGTTTTCAGTAAATATTCATGGAATATGGATGTTGTTGTAAATATAAAGAAGCCATAAGGTCATCCGTATTGTTTATGTGTGCTTGTGCATCTTGAAATATGGACAGAATCTACGTAAACATATGTGATGGAGGACTTGTGATTTGTTTAGTTTCAGGCATTTGTTGACCTTGTTCTGTGAACTAAAAATCTTTATTCTTCAATTCCCTAGTTCAACTTCAAGCCTGCGCTGTTACAAATATATCTATAAAGAATCTATAGAGAAAAAAAGGATCCGAGTGAAAATGTTAAGCGCTGAGTGTTGCTTCGTAGTATTTTGCCTCTTTCGTAGTTTGTACTACAAACTACAAAAATAAAATAAAATTAAACATTTTGATGTTACATGTTGAAAATAAAAGTCAAAACCATTAAATATGTGTATCATCAAATTACAATTTTCATTATAATTATTCATGTTATCATATTAATATAGATATTCGACTCACAAAGTATATACAAGCTTGGAATTCTCCTTATTTTCTTGCTAGATATATTTTTTTGGATCACTGGAAGCCCTACTCTCACTTAGATTATACATTAAATGCATAATTCAGATGGGTTTAGGCAGAATCCATATGCATAACCACATCTCTCATTGTGCATATGAGACTATAAGTCTTTCCATAACAGGCGTGACCTTTGTGCCTCAATCCTTTAGTCTTTAATAGGGATGGGGAAGTGTGACCAAAATACCAGTGTGCATATATTGCATATATCATGGAATAAATGATAATAAATAACCAGATTCCATTTGGGAATCTAAACCCTGATTTATCAGGATAGAAAACCCACAGTTCACGATGTATTGAAGCATAGACCTTTTTAATGCAGTCATGTTGTTGGCCCATGAACATTTCCTGCTTGTTAACCTACTATTTCATAACTGTAACAAGAAGCAATTCAATCATATCTTCATATTAAAACAGCTGTCACAACATTATTTATCAATATATATGGACCTTTTTTGATTCTCAGAAGTTATGGAAATTAAAAATGTAAAACAGGAAATACACTATTGTTATTGTTTACATTACTCAAAATGGTCTAGCAAAAAGAAAAGGAATGTGGACACACTTTACAATATGGTTCCATTAGTTAATATTAGTTAATGTATTCACTAAAATTCACAGTAAATTACTGGCTAATAATTGCATTACTTTCACAGTAAATTACTGTATGTAAATTCACAGTAAATTATTGTGAGGTAGTTCAGTAATTTACTGTGATTTTGTTACATTAAATTATTGTGAAATTACAGTCATACACTGTAACTTTACAGTAGATAGGAAAGTCCATTACTGTGATTTCAAAGTATTATATTGTAGAATTAACTATATTTTACTGTGAATTTACAATACTATTACTGTGATTTAACAGTAGGTTGCAGTTGAAATACTTGATTTAACTGTAAAGTTATATTTATATCCCGGATTATTGTTATTTAAAAGTTTGGTGCTGTAAAATTTCAAAGCAAATTTAGGTCACCCAAAAATGAAAATTCTGTCATGATTTACTCACCCTCAGGTTGTTCCAATTCTGTTAAATGAGTTATTTTTTGTTCAACACATAGAAATAAAAATATAATTTATCTATCTTTTTGTCAAACAAAACAAAAAAATTATACAGGATTAAAACAATCTGAGAATGCGTAAATAACGACAGAATCTTCATTTTTGGGTGATCTGAGAAGACTCTAAAATCAAAATCAAAACAAACACACATACATTTTACACATTTATTTAACAATTTAATGACATCTGTGTAAACATTTCAGAAAATTTTCAAAAGGTGAAGCCTCTCTCCATTTAATCAAAAAATACTTAAAAAAAAAAATAATCTTCTGACATTATATGTAACATACAAATAAAAAGCAGTGAGAGAGTCAAAACTGCTTGCAAAATTAGGCAGTTATCTATTTAAGGTCAATCATTTTCCTGATAATTGTACACACTTGCTGGCTGATGTGTCTTCTCTGCTTCTTTGACTTCGTTCGTCTCCAGAATGATGCACAAAAAGCACCTATAAGCAAAAGGGCAGATAAACTGTTAGCTTCATTCAACAAATGAGGTTGTCTGTTCCAAATCACCACCTTAAGTGGGACACTACTGCTGTACTACAGAGCAATATTACTGTTAGCTCAGTTTGAACATAATGAAAATACTCTAGTTCAGTCAAACTGCAACCATTTAAACTAAAACATTTCCATCACAAACACACAATCAAGTAGTCCAACAACAAATAGTGGTTTTGATATACCCAGGCAGAGCATTTCAAAACAGTTGGTATGATTTACATCTTCTGTTTACAGAGTATAATCTAATGCTGGGTTCACACTTATTGCAAAGTGAACACGTGCATCACGGCACTTGCTCTTGAATACTAGCAGGATGTTTCTTGCATCAAGCTAATTTTTCATGAGTTAAATATTTGGAAAAATATTTACTTGTAAATGTGTTGTCTTCACTTCAATCAAGTTTTTTTTTTTGCAAATATTTCAAATATTCTACATGTTTTGCATTTCGCTTAATTTGAGCTGCCAAGTGAAAATTCCCAACTATTTATGCATTTGCAATGACTTGTATATAATCCACGCACCTGAATAGGTAACTTCACATTTGGTATAAGAGCTCCATCCTTTTAAAGACAGCTTCCTCTCTGGTCTCCAGCACAGACACACAAATTGAGTCTGCAACACACCCCTCTTATTACAAGGGGAGTCATGACTTGTGCACCTATACATTCCTTGTGTAACCCCCCAAAACAAGCCCGCAGTTACAATAATAAATGTAGACATTATTTTAAATTTCAGAGTGCAAAAGGCATCTTCAGCATACTTCAATTTCAGACCAGATCCGAAGCCAGTTGTGAAATCCAGGTGAGGTCTCATGACCACTCGACCCTCCAAGGAATAAGACTGTTTGATGCTGTATTGCTGGGGAAAAAGACTAAATTAGAGGTCTTTGTGAATTATTAAATTTGATTGTAGAAACAAAGTTGACATTCTATGCACCTCCTATTAAACACCAAGCAAACAAACACAAATGCCCAGTAAAATTACTAATAAAAACAAAGACTATAGTTTAAAAAAATCTTAGTCTAATATTTACTACTACTGGAAGAACTTCTGGAAGAAGAAACAGAGTTTGTACATGAAACTGCTCACAACAAATCTGTGAACAACTTGACATTTAAAAATTGAATAAAAATGAGGAAGGGGTCAACATTACCTTGAATAATCAAGCGAGGGGTGATTGGTAGCATCAGGTTTTCAACATCAGTGGCTGTGGCTGCAAAAAATGATGAATATAATAAGAGTAGAATAAGACTCAACAGAACATACATACACTGACACAGACAAAAGTCACATTTTAACACTTACCGAGGATGAATTCGTTGGATGAAAAGACAACAGGCAGGTACAGTATAAACCAACGCGTTGCCTGTACTGACGAAGCTTGTTTGCGGTCGAGTCGAGTCAGCTCGGTTCTACGAATCGGCTCCTTTAAGTGAACAGTGAAGAATCGAATTCGCTTGAAACCGATTCCTTTTTGTATAATATTGTAAGACGCAAACATATAATTCATTAATATTTCATCATACTGCTCGGTTACACGCAATATATACACTAGATGTACACTAACTGCATGCTGATGAGTGTGAGCTTATGAACACGTCTGACAAAATATCTGAATCTGATTCAATGTCACGTGAGCACTGAACCGAAGCAGTGCAAAAGGGATATTGATTACAATATAGTAAGTTATTTTTTTTTATTTGCCATTCAAAATATTACATTTATCTGACTTTAACAATAAGAAAAAAAGTTAGTTTGGAGTGTTTCGAGAATTATAATTTTTTTCTGTCAGGATTCATTTCGCACCAGGCTGCAGCGAGTTGTAATGGCGGATGAGAAAACTCGCATAATATTATAAATATTGCTTTTAGTATGTCATGAAATGACGTTTAAACAGTTTTTCATGCGATAATGTAGTTCTTCAAAACTCAAATCTGTGGTTTGTTTATAAATAATGTGTGTAATTTTAAGTGTGTTTTGCCGATAGCGGAGATCTATGACCTCCAGGCGGTGACCGCGCTCATTGATCATGTATCCGGCGAGAGGCGTCTATCTTTAGGCTAGACATTTTGACATTTGTCCCGTCTTCGATGGCTCTATATGCGTCAGAAAATGAAGTTTTAACCGTTTTTCATGCGAGAATATAGTTGTTTAAAACTCTAATATGTGGTTTTTAATATGGTTTTTTTTTTATTTTATTCTGAGATTAGTGACCCAGAGGCGATAACAGGTGCCCAATACTCATAAATCCATCTTAAGCAGACATTTACTCTGACATTGAAACAATTTTGACTGTTTAACAGTCTTTGGTTTCATGAATTAATTGCTTTTTATTCCAGTTTATTATGTTTTGGCTAAGCACAAAGTAATGTTTATTAAACAATATTTCATATTTCCATGTTAACCTTATAAAATTAAATAAAGGTGCAGTACAACCAAACATATGTTGGTAACCAAATAGTTTTTAGGTCTGCAGTAACATTCTGTTATTTCTAAATATCCAAAAAGCGCCAATACTTGCATAAAACTTAATTTCTATGTTGAATTAAATATAAAAGTTATAATTTCCATAACTAACGTGCAAAAGATATAGCCCTTTTAACAGTAATTTGCTGTAATCATGCTACCTGCCTTAATTTCACAATAAAATTATGAATACAACATATTACTGTGAATTTTCACAGTTAAATACTGTGAAGTGATGCTAATGTAATTTACTGTGAAAAATTACAGTAACTTGTTGTGAAAACCTGGAATTTTTTTACAGTGAACTACGAATGAACAATACATTTATTACAGCATTTATTAATCATAGTTTAACATTTACTTATGAATTTTTAGAATCCAGAGTTGTGTTTTTAAGAATGAGTCAATACACTGTGAGTTAATATGAACTAGCAATGAACAACTTTATTTTCCAACATTAACAAATATTAATAAATAGTTTAAAAAATGCATTGTTCATGTTAGTAAATACATTAACTAACAGTAACCAATGGAACTTTTTTGCAGAAGGTTACCCTTAATATAATTGTCACCTCAGAATTATAAGGTTCTATCTGACATTCTTGTCAAAATTCAGTTATTCACATATTCTTATTAAATGAAAACTTATTCTTTCTGTTTCACACAGTTCTTTCTGTTTCACGCTCAAGGACCAATCAGGATCAGATGTGTGTAAATGTGATGATTAAGAAGCATTTTTTTACATTAAAATGAAATGTTACATTTAACAAAAAGAAACACTTAAAAAAAAAAAAAAAAAAAA
>CAIGQZ010034880.1:4575526-4586371 GCA_903798205.1 Danio tinwini
CACATAAGGAATTCCAATCTTGTAATGGTATTCTAGTAAATCACTTCTATATTGAAACATTGCACCACAGAACCAGAATCAAAAAAACTAATCTTTGATCACAGACCCAAATCATCTGTAAACTATTAATGCCTCAGCCGTCTAATTGGTGAGCTTGCTTTTCTTAATACAACAGTGTTGTAAATGTGTCCATCACAGTAATTTAATAATGGCCATTTCATGCTTCTCTGACTCTTCAAGCAGCTTGCTCTGGCTGACCACAGGGAGCAGATATTGATTGAAACCCAGAAGCCAGGAATGTGAGAGAGGCAGAGCTGCCAGGTCTTGCCCGCCGGTATTCATACACATCCACATCTCCTTCCTGCTCACAGGAAAAATTCAGCGTTTTTTCATAACTCTGGAGATTTAATAGAGCTCTCATTATGCTTTCAAAAAATAACAATAGATAAAAATGGGGCCACTGTTTACAGAGATACATTAAAAAAAATCTGGGTAGTTTTCACCAAAAACTATTCATTTAATAAAAAAAATGAATTGTAAGTAAAATTGTTTAATTATGTTTAATACCATTTTGGTGGTTAAAAAAACTAATTGAGTGTAAAAAAAATCAATGTAGACAAACTTCAAATAAATGTCTAGCAAGACGTTGAGGATTTGCTGAATACTTATTGGTGTCATATTTGAATGCAGGTATTTTGGAAAATCTGAACAGGGACCATGCTTGTTTTAGTTTTTTTTAATGAAAACTAAATTAAATTAATACAAACGTAAATGCAAACATAAACAAAATGAATGAATGAATGAACGAATCTGAAGCATGAGAATGCAGAAATATGTTTGAAAATGAAAACAAAATAATGTTTCATGTTTTTGTCTGCTTGACACAATTGTTTTACTCTAATATTTTAAATTGTGCTTTTACTATTATTTTCAACTGTATTTCAGTTTTTAAATATATTGTTAGTGTAACAATAAACATTAAAATAAGATTTTATTAAAAAAATAAACATTTAAAAATGTGTATATATATATATATATATATATCATTAAAGCCATTAGATTGAATGAATATGTAATATTTCACAGCTATAAATCATTATTTGTAATGGATTAATCAATTAAGTAACTGCAATCTGATTTTAAGGGGTTTTTATGTAATAAAGGAATAATTTTATTACAAGTACTTGCACAGAATCCAGATTAAATGTAATTTACATGTATTATACAGCACTGATGATGAGGACAGACAGAATTTTTTACTTCTGTTTTCTTTTGCTATTTGGTAATTGTTTGCTTTTTTACTATTATTAATGAAATCTATGAATTTTTGCGGAAGGATTATGAGAAAATAAATACAATAAAACATGCAATAAAAAATAATTAACTTTTCTTTAAAGTTTACAATCAAAACCCAATTAGTACCACTTGTTTGGTCAACCAAGCTACAGCAGGTCACTTATATAATGCATCTGGAAAAAAGACAAAAAATATTACTTACAGTACAACATAATACTAATATTACAAAATGTGTTGTACATAAATTACATAAATATTTGCATGTTCAATAATATTACTTTAATATAGAAATGAAATAAATATATATTTGCACACACTTACATAATGCAGAAAATAAATAGATTGAATGGTAGGCTCAAAAATCGGCAGAAATCAGTGGGTGCAGATTCTGTGTGGGCGAAGTTATTAGTTACATGAGAATTGCGTGTTTGTTTTGCTAAAGCCTCTCAGAATGAATCATGGGTTAACCTGGGCCAAAGTGTATGTGAAATGTCTAATTAAAAATGAGCTCTGAGGGACATATTCCAGCAGTTCAAGATGCATAAAAATACAGACAAAGGCTTGACTGTCGTCAAAAACAGAACATTAACATAACTGCATCACAATTATCAACTATGTGCACACTGAAACCTAATTTTAAAGCTTGCAATTAAGCAAATTAATGTTCAAAATGCTTTTTTGCCCCTTTTTAACTTGTTGTGCAACCACTTAATCTCTTCTTTCCAAACTTTAATGTTTATTTCCAATCACAAGCCCACATGAAAAGTACATTGAGTGTACGCGTGTCAAATATTCTTACTTGTCTACATGCAATGAGGAGAAGACAGAAAGACAAGATAAGACAAGAGGGATGATGGTCGGGGGAGTTTTGTTGACTCTTCTTACACACACAACATCTGCCCGAGAGTGTCAGTGAACAGATAGTTTGTTTGAATAAGGTGATAGATCATTTTGGCCCTGCTGACATGGATTTATCAGGCCTTTAGCCCCCTCTCCCCTCTCTGTGGTGGGTTAGGGTACATTTTGTATCTTTAAAAGCACAGTTTTACTAAGACATTTGCTGGTTTTCTTCCATCCCAAACGCAGAGGAAAGTGGCACACATATTACTCTCTCTGGGCTTTCTTTTAAATGATTTAACACATGCACACCATATATGTGCCAAACCGACATGCATCTTTCCCAGAAATGTTCCTCCAGCACATGGCTCTCTTTACAAGTTACATTGGAGGATATTTTGTGGTTCAATAATTCATTAATGTAGGAGGAAGACTCTTAGTTTCGATACAGCACTACATATGAGTGCCCTATGGCCTTTCCCTTTGATCTTTACCACATTCAAGAGCTTGATTAAAACAAGTAGATAAAAAAATAGATTCATAGAAACTTCATCTTTTATGCTTTTATGAATTATTATCAGGATTATTTAGCTCATTTATTGTAGAATGAATTATGACTTTTATTTTTTTTTTGTAGACCAATTAAATCCAATTAAGTCTTAAATCTTGAGTACTGCATTTCTGGATGCAATCAAATGCGAGATGTGAAAAGCATGTTGGTTATCTTATCCACTATTTTGCTCTAAAATTTAAGGTTGTTTCACCCTAAATTTAGGTGTAATAATAATAATAATAATAATGGATAAAATTAATAATTTTATATTAATAATAATATTAATAATAATATTTGTGTACTCATGTGTAGTAATTTTTTTGAATGAACCCACAGTTGGGTTTGTCCATAGATTTTGTTTGTTTGTTTGTTTGTTTGTTTGTTTGTTCCTTTAAAATCATTTAGTAAAATAAATATGCATAATTATATAATATCAAATCAACTATTCCATGTTACACTGGGTTTATTCACTTTTTTATTATTATTTTTTGTATTTTCTTACTAATATTGTTTTATCTTGCAATGATCTTTTCTTGTAAAATTTACTATAGTTACAGTTACATTATTATAGTAGCCGGTTTCTTGATCAGTGTAAAGAATAACTATAGTATATTTTGCGTCACAAAAGCATTTTAATGGTGTCTGCAACTTTTGTGAAGCATCAAATCACCATCATATTAGCTGTCAAAACATGTTTATGACTGCATAAATGTATTATTCATTTAAAAACAAAAAGTTGCATATTGTGCATGTCTATTATTATACAGAAATATCTAAAAAGTTCATAATACATTTTCTCTTTGAACCACTAGGTAACAGTCTTTGTACTTTTATTTTATTTATTTAATAGTGCAGATTGCGTATGTTTTATTAATGTATATATTTTAACTTTTTATATATGTTGCTATGTAATTTTTATATGTTGCTATGACAACAATTCTCGGATGGGTTTTGAAGAACAAAAACGATCCTGGATTGTGTCAAATCGTCAATAACCAAATCCAGCTAACTGAGTAATCCACGTACGAAGAACAGACCCCTGGAGTTGTTTCATTGAAAATAAACAGTTAAAACAGTCAGTAATATGATTTTTTTTTCAAAGGATAGAATAAACAGAGTACATGAGAAAAAGCCAAAAATATATTAGCAAACAGTTTAGCCTATTAACATTAATAACTATTATAAAGACTTGATATTGAATCAAGTTCTCAAGTCTCAATAACATTTTCTTCACTGTATAATTTAAACATTCTGGCTAAAGAGCAGCGAATGAATCTCTCATTTAGTTTTTTAGTTTGTTTACATTAAATAACAGAGGGGTCACTTTAAAAATGCACAGATCTATAATGAAAGCATTCGATTGCTTTCCTAACTTTTATGCTCATTTATGACAAAATTTGCTGTGTTTAAAAGAAAACCACCAAGATCTATTATTATTATCATTATTATTATTGTTATTATTATTATTCATTTTTATTATTTTTATTTATTATTATTGTTATTATTATTATTATTATTATTATTATTATTATTATTGTTATTGTTATTATTATTATTATATAACTGTTCAAACACGCACCCAAAACCCAGAGTGCCCACTTTGAATAGAATTACAATTCCCCATAGAATTGTAAAATACTGGGGGGTTGACAGGTATGATTTCTAGATGTGATCAATTGTGAGGTGTGATTAAAATACCTATCAAGCAGCGTATTTATAATTGTTTAGGTCTGCTACTCAGTGCCAAGGTCAGTCGCCTTACCACTGTCACTTCTGTGGCTTCCTCTGGGCCAATAGGCAGGGGGTTTTGGCCCACCAAATATTTTGATTCAAAGCCTGTCAGCTGGGGCTTGAGGAGGTCATAATCAAAGGCAAAGTTTAAGTCATGAAAGGGCTAGCACTGCTGCCCATTTCCCATGTTTTTATACCAGGCTAACAGCTAACATCAACATTTATGACTTTTTAAATGCTTTTCAGTGCAAAACTCACTTTCAAATAATAGTACAATATCAAAATGTTAAATGTGATTCCTGATTGGGCATTCTGATGATCAAATGAAGCAGATATATAAGTCTATTTATAAATTTAAATGTGATACTGAGGGCTATATGCTAAATATTTACAACACTAATAAAAAAGTAAATAAATATTAGAAACTAGAGAACAATTAATGAATTAGCCAAATCATTAATTCATTCATTTTCCTCCGTCTTGGTCTTTTATTTATAAGAGGTCTCTACAGTGGAATGAACTGCCAACTACGTATTCTGGCATATGTTTTACACAGTGGATGCCCTTTTAGCCACAACCCAGTACTTGGAAAGCTCCATACACTCTCTCATTCATTCACTATGGCCAATTTAGTTCATCCAATTTATACAGTGCATGTCTTTGAACTCTGGGGGAAACCGGAGCACTCGGATGACACCCATGAAAACATGGGGAGAACATGCAAATGCCACACAGAAATGCCAACTGGCCCAGCCGGGATTCGAACCAGCGACCTTCTTGCTGTGAGGTGACAGTGCTAACCACTGAGTCACTGTGCCGCCTAGCCAAATCATTTATGACTAAAACCATGTGCTCATTTGGTTTCTTATTTAATCTGTTCTTTCCCTGGGCATTTTTTGATACAGAACTTGATACAGACATCTGCATATCATTAATTACATAAACCCCAGTTAACTCATAAACTCATAAGTCCGTTTTTTGGTCCATAAGCTTCTTCTGTTGCTCTGGTTGAAACATGTCAGTGAAACAGTAAAGAGAAACATTCAAATCGCTTTAAATTGCAAAATTTTGTGAAAAATGAAAGGATTTTTATATTTATTTCAAAAAAATGTGAAACAAATAATTGTTAAATACTTTAGCTTCTGCACAAGTCCCATAGAATGTAATTAAGATGACAACACTCATGATTCCACACTTAGTTCATCATCAATATATGCCTTTGTTTATTGTGAATATGCGCCCTCTTGTGGCGAAAATTATATGTTGTGCATTTAAACTCGGCATGAAAAAGAAGTTAAAAAAGTTTTTCCCTGATGTCATGACAAGATGTGGTGCTTGATTTTGTCCTTTGGAAACCGATTGGATCAGTGGAAATTGGTCATTGCTAACAAAATGTAGGGAAGATTGATTCAATTAAATGTATTTTTATTTGTATAGCGCTTATACAATGTAGATTGTGTCAAAGCAGCTTCACATAGAATAATATAGTGAATTGAAACAGTGTCAGTTCAGTTTTCAGAGATTCAGTTCAGTTCAGTTTAGCTCAGATCAGTGTGGGTTAATATTCACTACTGAGATTCCAAACACTGAAGAGCAAATCCATAGATGTGCAGCTCTACAGATCCCGAACCATGCAAGCCAGCGGCGAGGAAAAAAACTTCACCAATTGGCGAAAGTGAAGATTTAAAAAACCTCGAGAGAAACCAGGCTCAGTTGGGCACGACCATTTTTCCTATGGCCAAACGTCTTGTGCAGAGCTGCAGTCTAGGCGCAGGAAGCTGGACCTCAGCGAAGACCTGTCTGTCCTTGGAGCGTCACAGGAATCAGTCTCATGCTCTCCACTCTTCCATGACCACCACAGCAGCTGCTCAGGATACGGCCTGGTCCAGGATTATGAAAACCTTAAGATCATCTCGTCGCTGGTCTTGGATAGCATCAGTGGCGCTGCATAGTCTGAGGGTCTCAGGATGAGTACCCCCAGGTGGAAATACAGAATAAGGAGAATAATTAGCGTAGCTGCTGTTCATAGTGTACATTAGATATTATTAGACCAAGATGGCGGCGCGTACACATCGCGAGGCTCGGCGTCTCTCCAGTTTCTGCAATTTTGCAGTATTTTTCCTGCTCATTTCGGGTCTGTTCGTGCAGAACAGTAATGCCTTTACATCGTACACCCGACAGGAGATCTTGGATATTGGTTTGTGCATTTCGGACAGTTTTATCAGCAATCTACGACTCATCCCAGAGATCGCCAGGACACCCGAGGCTGAGCGCTCTGTCCGGCCGGGCGGAAGTGCTCGGAGACGGCGATGCGAACGTAAACAAAGGCAAACGCGGCGGGCTAAGAGCTAAGCTAAAGCTAACACCACACCGGCTCTCTTTACCCAGCATCTTCCTCGCTAATGTACGGTCCCTGGTGAACAAAATGGATGAGATTAGACTGCGCATCAACCATAGCAAAAGATTATGGAACTGTAATGTCATGATTTTCACAGAAACATGGCTAAACAGCGGGATACCAGACAACGCTGTATCTTTAACTGAGCATCAGACATTCCGAGCAGACAGAGCGGCGGATGACTCCGGTAAGACCCGAGGCGGAAGATTATGCATTTATATTAACCAAGCGTGGTGCACAAACTCTGTCATCGTTGGGAGACATTGCTCTGTTAACCTGGAATTTCTGATGGTCAAATGCAGACCGTTTTATCTGCCACGGGAGTTCACCTCCACCTTTATAATCGCTGCTTATATTCCACCCGATGCTGATGCAAAGCTTGCTATGAATGAACTTCATGCAGCCATCAGCAAACAACAGACTGCTCACCCGGAGGCTGCTTTTATTGTTGCGGGGGATTTTAATCACTCAAACTTAAAGACAGTGCTCCCCAAATTCCATCAAAACATTTTCTGTCACACACGGGGAAACAAGACTTTGGACCAGGTATACACAAACATGGCTGAAGCCTATGCTGTTACCCCCCTCCCCCACCTGGGTCAATCAGATCACCTTTCTTTGTTCCTCACCCCCCAATACTCACCCCTCATCAACCGTGTGAAGCCATCAGTGAGGACCATCAAAGTGTGGCCAGCGGGGGTAGACTCCACACTCCAGGACAGGTTTCAACACACAGACTGGAGTATGTTTGCTTCCCAGGCCACATGTGGCTCTCACACAGACATTAACAGCTACACTTCCTCTGTTCTGGAATACATCAACACCACCATTGACAGTGTTACAACCCAGAAACAGATCACCACATACCCAAATCAAAAGCCATGGATGAACAAGGAGGTGCGCCTCCTGCTGAAGGCACGCAACACTGCCTTCAGATCAGGGGATGCACAGGCCTACAGCACTTCCAGGGCTAATCTGAAGAGGGGCATCAAAAAGGCCAAGCACTGCTACAAGCTAAAGCTAGAGGAGTACTTTTCCAACTCTGATCCTCGGCGCATGTGGCAGGGCATACAGGCCATCAGCAACTACAAACCCAGCCATTCCACACCCACAGCCACAAATGTCTCCTTCCTGAACGAGCTTAATGACTTTTATGCCCGCTTTGAAAGAGACAATAATGAACCCTACATCAGGATCACTTCCTCAACCGACCACTCACCCATTACACTCACCTCCTCAGAAGTCTACACCGCACTGAGTCGGATCAATGTGCGTAAGGCTGCTGGACCAGACGGTATTCCTGGGCGTGTCCTCAAAGCATGTGCAGAACAGCTTGCTGAGGTATTCACAGACATTTTCAACCTGTCCCTTAACCTAGCAGCTGTGCCAACATGCTTTAAAACCACCTCTATTGTGCCAGTGCCGAAACACTCCAGCCCAACATGCCTGAATGACTACCGCCCGGTAGCACTCACACCCATCATCATGAAGTGCTTCGAGCGGTTGGTCCTGGCACATCTGAAAGACTATCTGCCATCCACACTGGACCCACATCAGTTTGCCTACCGTGGCAACAGGAGCACAGAAGATGCAGTCTCCATAGCACTGCACTCTGTACTCACACACCTGGACAATAAAAACACTTACGCACGAATGCTGTTTGTTGACTTCAGCTCAGCATTCAACACTGTCATACCCTCTAAGTTAATGATCAAACTTAGAGACCTGGATATAGACACGTCTCTCTGTAACTGGGTTATGGACTTTCTGACTAACAGACCTCAGAATGTTAGATCAGACCACATTTGCTCCACCACCGTCACACTCAACACTGGTGTACCACAGGGCTGTGTGCTGAGCCCCTTCCTCTACTCTCTTTTCACCATCGACTGTAGGCCTGTGAACAGATCCAACGCCATCATCAAATTTGCAGATGACACCACAGTGATTGGTCTAATCAGCAACAATGATGAGACTGCCTACAGGGAAGAGATACAGCATTTGGCCACGTGGTGCACCAACAATAATCTGCTCCTTAACACCGACAAGACCAAGGAGCTCATTGTGGACTTCAGGAAGGGACGAACAGGCTCACATGATCCCATCTACATCAATGGGATGGCCGTCGAGCCTGTATCATCCTTCAAGTTCCTGGGGACCCACATCTCCAAGGACCTTTCCTGGACCACCAACACCTCCAGCCTGGTCAAGAAGGCTCACCAGCGCCTATTTTTCTTAAGGCAACTTAAGAAGAACCAGCTGTCATCAGCCGTCTTGGTGAACTTCTACCGCTGCACATCAGAAAGCATCCTGACGAACTGTGTCACAGTCTGGTATGGAAGCTGCTCTGTTGCGGAGCGTAAGGCACTGCAGCGGGTGGTGAAAACTGCCCAACGCATCACAGGGACCACACTGCCAGCCATAGAGGACATCCAGAGGAAACACTGTCTGCGCCGAGCACGCAGTATTCTTAAAGATTCCTCTCACCCTGCTCACAGACTGTTTTCTCTCCTGCCTTCTGGCAGGCGCTTCAGGCTCTCCTGGACAAAAACCAGCAGACTAAAGAACAGCTTCTTCCCCAGAGCTGTCTCCCTTTTGAACTCTGCTCCCCACTGACTTTTTGCCCCCTAATACACACCCCACTCTCCTCTCCTCATAACTCAGACTCATCATAATCACTGCACTACTTAACATTTGCACATTTAAAAATTGCACATATTCATTGCACTGATTCATTTATTTGAACTGTACATACGTACTGCACATGTACATTTGTAAATTATGTACACACCCACTGTACATATACATTTGTAATTATGTTTATCTATCTGCACACTTCTGATTATTAATAGCAACCTGTACATTTATCCATCTATTGTAAATCTCTGTTCATAGCTAACACAACCTGTATATAATGTTGATAGTACATCCATTTGTAAATATCACCATAGTTTTTCTATAACCGCACTTTATAACTAATACCTGTATCCTGCACTTGCTGCTATTGCACTCCTGGTTAGACCTAAACTGCATTTCGTTTCCTTGTACTTGTACATGTGTGATGACAATAAAGTTGAATCTAATCTAATCTAAAACATAAACAAGAAGCAAAATCCTGTGTGGGGCACATCATGTGTCATACCGCTATGTAATACACTGAGTGTATGCTTTGCTAAAAAGATAGGTCTTTAATCTAGTTTTGAACTGCAAGAGTGTGTCTGAGCCTCAGACATTATCAGGAAGGCTATTCCAGAGTTTAGGGGCCATAAATGAGAAGGCTCGACCTCCTTTACTCGATTTTGCTATTCTAGGTATTACTAGAAGCCCTGAGTTTTGAGATCGTAAAGAGCAGGTTGGGTCCATTGATGCTTTTGTCCATTGATGAATGGACAAAAGCAGGGCAGGAATAAGATACGCACTGATAGCCCCGCCCTTTCATGTGACCAGAAGTGAAGAAAATTTATTTCAAGGGTGGGAGCATTTTTGATTAAGAATCACAAGGGCAAATAAATGTTTACAGAATAATGAAGTGTACAGATACATCTTTTATAACAAGAATTACTATACTTTAAAATAAGAAAAGTAAACTTTAATTAAATGCTGACTTTAATGTAAAATAATGATAAATAGATTCATTGAAGACCACTTCTGACAACCAAACATATAAATACATACATACATACACTCTCAGAAATAAAGGTACAGGAGCTGTCACTCGGGCAGTACCTTTTCAAAAGGTACATATTTGTACCCAAAGATTCCACAATGGTACCATATTAGTATATTAGTACCCAAATGTACCTAAAAAGTATCTTTGAGGTACCATTATGGACCCTTCAGGTACAAATATGTACCTTTTGAAAAGGTACTGCCTGAGTGACAGCTTCTGTACCTTTTTTTCTGAGAGTGTACATACATACATACATACATACATACATACAACATACATGTTGTAACATTACAGTGCTAGCTTTTTTATCTATATCATTGTTCATAAAGATGTAAAGTCTTAAATTGGTATGTATTATAT